>JABASD010004495.1:0-15316 GCA_019776165.1 Pogonognathellus flavescens
AACTTACTTACGAAAACAGTTAGGAGCCTTATTTATTATTAAATATAGCAGCATATTAAAAATTAAAATTCAAAGTATGATATATTTATAAATATTAATTAGAATAAGAATAATCAGAAATTTAAAGAAGGAAAGAATGGTGATTGAAAAAATTTATAATCTCAATAAATATATTCCCGTCACTTTTTATTTTTTACAAATTAACTGGTTGATTTTCTAGTGTGAAACCTCGGCTGGCCCGGCCCCAAAGGGGCCCGGCCCTGAGAATCCTCCTCACCTGCCCTCACCATCGTTACGGTGTTGGGCCCCACTAGCATAAAGATCGATAAGAGGATGATTCCGGAAGGCAATACTTTTAATTTTTTAATTTGAAATAGCTACTTTTGAATCAGTATTTAAATATAGTTAATATTGACTTTATATTTTAAATTTAAGCGTAATAGAGTTAACATAACTTTTTTCAATATTAATTCATTATTGAAAATTGGACGTTTTTATTACAACTATACATTTTGGTGATATTATCGGATATCAAACAGTAGTGTATTCTCACGTTTCATTTTGTAGTCATAATTTAGATAATGTTAACTTTGTCTTGAGTTTCGTATTGTGACTGCTAAACTGTGTTAATGTTTATTTATTAGAAAAAACACATGTGTTTAAATGTGTATTAAAATTATATTGCAAGGGTTATTTAAATTTTAATTGAAAATATCGTTACATTAAATTAATATAATGAAATGACTCTTTGAAATATAGAGCTGACTGATCGTGACTTTTGTAGTGAAAATAAGGAAAAGAAGAAATTTGAGGTAAGAAATATTTCCTTGTACCATATTATAAATAATCTAAGTATTACTAGATAACGGAGTATTTGGGAATAACAAAGCTGTCCATCGTAGGTATGGTTATCACAAACTCTGTCAATCGACTACAAATGTAATCAGGGGGGCTCAGGGAACTTGGAGCCTCCCCGCAGATTTCCGAAAAAAGGGGTTGTGGGACAAAATTGTCCGGTTTTAATAATCCCATCTTCTTCCTGATTGGTGGCTCACGCAAGACCTCCCCCTCACAAAATCATAGATACGCCAATGATTGTAGTCGTACACTTAACAAAGTGGCGATGAAATTTGCTTCAATTTTTGAATTTAAAAAAATTAAAATAGAAAATTAATTGTCTCAATATTTGACGCATTGCATTAGACATTTATATTATTCATAATTTATACTTTGCGTAATAAAACATTAAAAATTAAACGAGCAAGTTCATGCATTACTAATTGTAAGTTGGATTGGAACGACCAAAATTCAAAATAGAGACAACATTTTTTTTTAAATTTTTCCAACAGAAGGTCGTAACTACTCCTCTAATCGACTTAAAAAAGCGAAATGTCTTAAACTACCTTCGTGGCATATCCGGCACCAAAACATGTTCTGGAATATATGTTGCAGATATTGGTAACAGCAACAATGAAGGCGTTCGGAGAATTCAGGAGATTGCAGGAGTTTCTCAAGGAATTTTCAGTACACAAATTCCATGTTATGATTCTAGTGAAACTGAATGGATATCGTTTATTGCTGAGGTTATTTCTAACTGGAACAATCACTATTTGGTACGCATTCAGTGGTGTCACAAGAACCCACTTGCAGGCATTGTGGATGCGCAGGAACGTTGGGAAGACTTGATAAACGACGGTGGGCAATTAAACAAACTTTGGAAGGAAGCAATGGATAAGATTGCTCCTTATTTGCACAAATTACAAACTGCAGGCGTTGTCCCAATATTTGACATTCTTCCACTTATAAATGCTAAAGTCTATATATGGAGTGGACAACCTGGAATGGACGGAAGTGCAAAGTTATACCAAATAACACGTGATTACTTGACAGAAAAACATAACCTAACTTCTCTCATCTGGAATTGGTCCTTATGGCAAAAAGAAGACATGACTCAATTTGAGGTGTTTTGGCCAGGAAGCAACTATGTGGATGTGGCCTCTGTGAATATGTGTAGCAAGAAGCAACTGCCTATGAGCGAATATGACAGATTGAAAAATCTGGCAGAGAACCAACCCCTGTCAATGGAATGGTTGTGGACTCTTCCCAGTCTTGAATTATTGGCTGCTCAACCCCGATGGACATGGTTCACCGCTTTTGACTTTTGGTTAGACGACGTAGAATGCAATCCTGATAGCACAATTAAAGCCACATTTAATTCCAATTCTGTGATTAACAATGGAAACATTGAGTTCTTCAAAGAAAACTACTAATAATTTTAAAAATTTTCCAAGGAAAATTTAACACATAAAATAACAGATTGTAGATAAGATGTTTATTATTTTACAATTAAATAATGTCGAAGTAAGATTTATTAAAAAATTGAAATTGTAACTCCGATACACGTGAGGTTGCAGTTGAATAAATATTCTATTCTTCCTTCAGTTAACTTGACATTGCATACACAATTCACATTATTTCACGCACGGAAATAGATTTATTTATTCAACACACATTTTCTGTTCACAATAAAAAGTGAACTAAACCGGTAAATTTCGGGTGTAAATAAACAACGTGGTTATATCATATCATATTATTATAAAGCAGCTAAACTTTAAAACGCATTGTAAGGAAATTTAACTATGTAATTTCCAAATTATATTTCAATTTGTTGAAATTCAACTGCTTCGGGTTTGTGGGCGGGTTTGCAGGATTTTAGCCACCCGTTTTTAATAAGAACTGAAAAATAATCAAATGGTTTCATTGTGTCGTATAGTTTCATTTTTATATTGTCAAACCCATCTTTTGTTATCGTTTACAATTAAAAGCGAACGGACATACAGAAAAAGGGTCAGAGTGAAACCATTAAACAACTACCTTGTTTAAGAAATAGCTGCAACTATGTTAGATTTGTCAAGATATCGTAATAAGTCAATTATTATTAGGCCACATCACATAAGTACATTTATCTTTTTATTTCAAAAGTGTAATTTTTCTACGATATCTCTGTTCGCATGAAAATGCGTAAATCCATCCTTACATTATATGATTACACAGATGTATAATTTAGAAAAAAATTAACCAATAATAAATTCATTTTTTGTTGCCCTGATACAACAGTCTTATTAAAACCTACAACCAAACATATCATTCATTAGTTATTCTTCTTTGTGATGTAAATTAATTTATTTCGTTCAAACAAATAATTTTCACAAGCATAATTTCGTAAGAATGTATTTGTATATTGTCATTTTTCTCTTATTTTAACCATATGTAAAGTAAAGTGGCATGCTTATTTAAGTCTAGAATGAAAACAGAGATGGTGCCGCAAGCTAATTAAATGTATTGAATGAGGTAGAGTGAGACAGAAATGAAAAACAAGCATTTTGCTTGATGTTTAATTTAATCGCATGAATATGATACACATAAGCTCTTATAATAATTATCGCATGTGTGTGGTATTCTCATAATGTGAAATGCCTATGCATCATTTATAAAATCCAACCTGATTTTTATTTGAAATCTGAATGAAAAATGAATAACAGACTTACTTCATCAACCAGTGGACCAATTATTCTGTTGAGATGAAACTGTGTAGCAAAATTACGCTTCCTGACGTTGTATGCAATTATTTTATTTATAAAGAAATATTAATTTTGAGGGACAGCTTCTACAGTACATCATATGATAAGAATAGATGCGAAAATGAAACGATTCATGAAAAATCAACTGTGCGTACTTTTTTTAATGTTTCCCAAAGTCCATTGATGTGTGAGTCATTTTACTACAGATTGATTGCCTCTGACACTTAATTTACATTTGTAAATAAAAAATTATGTTTAAATTGGTAAATTGCTTGCTGAATGTTCAACCTGGAGTACTGCCAATTTCATCAACTTTCGTCACAGATTTTCTACACGAATATTTTATTAAGTGCCATCGAGTCGAAATTACAGACCCAGTAAGAAGAATAAATGATGTGACACGTGACACAATTAAGCGCCAATAGAAGAAAAACAACCTTAATGAAAACAAAAGAAAACTGACTGATAAACAAACCAGGAGTATCACAAAAATTGAGTAAATTCTGAATGAAATTGTCATCGCGATTGGCCGATTATTTAAGTGTAGTAATATGCTTACATGCTTTGATAATTCTTTATTTTGGTAATAAACGTCATATTGCTTCATCAATTGACTTAACCCACCCGACATTAAGTTTGAAAAAGATTTTTGCAGTAAGTTTTGGTAGCGATTTTCAAAAATCCAGTAGTATGTGCGAACATCAAACGGTTCAGCTAAAATTGGACACGACATGATTCTCAGCGGCTTCGAATTATAAACACTATACTCTATAATTTGAAATAATTTATTAACATCCATATATACCAAGCGAAGCAACGTAGATACTTTAAACCAATCATGTGGCAAAATATGAGTTAAATTAGAAATTCGGTGTGTGTAATTGTACTTCTCAAATAAAATGCTGTAAATTGGTGTTTCGGTGATATTGTGGAGTTCGTCATTATAAATTAATTTAAATCCTGCGTCAATAAGCTGAGAGAAATTCTCGAAGGGCTGCTCTTTATAAGGAGTTGTGGATTCTGCCTTCACGAAACACTCATAACAAATTGACAAAACCCATGTACACAGAACTAAAAGCAAAATAATTTTCTTGGAAACGGGTGTGGAGTTTTGTCGAAAAAGTATGGCAATCCCAGTCAGCCAAGAAAAACAATGGCGTGTGCGACTGACCCTCACGCATTTGAGAATGTACAAGTAAGAGTAACACGTGACAGCAATATACGAAACACAAATACAAATCCAAGAAATTTTGTCAAAGCCAATTTCCAACCAACTCGAGAAAGGAGAAGAATGAATTGGCTCGCTTCTGCAATACATTACGTGATACGAATATTGTGCATTGGTCACGGACTTCGCAAAGTAGTAATATCGATCGGCCATCCTTTCAGATGAAATTACATTCGTTTCCAGATCAATGTCCTTCCAGGAAACATAAATTGGGGTACAATTGTGTTTCTCACATAAAATGAGAAGCAGTATTTCCACATCTCTACATAGGAATCCCACTTTAAAGCTTTGGTATAGAGAAGATTTACATATTGAATAATCGCTACGGATTTTCACTTTTGGTGAAATCACATACTGCCTCCACTTTTCCTTGCTTTGGATTTTGTATTTCGAGATTGACTCCAAACGCGAAGGTGTAAAATCGTCGCTTTTGATTTGCAAGATGTCCTGACTGGTAGAGGGTCTTGCAAAAACTTTCATATCCCCACTTATATAGTCAAACATTACGTGCACAATCCTCGCATCAAAATACCACGTCAAAGTTTTACAAACTTTCTCCCACTTTTCAAAGTTTAGTCTATTTATTGAGGAAGTATAGTAAACCAAAATGAAGTAGTTGTCCTCTCTGAAACCGCGGTAACCGTCCAAGGTGAATTGTATGTCATATCGGTACGTTGGATTCAGTAAGATATTTAGCTCACACAAATTTTTCGTCATCATTCCTGGGGTTAAGTTTTGCTTATCCAACATTTTTTTCATGCTTACGATTGAATAAATCTTCCAAGGTTGAGAATGCTGATTAGCGTGTAAGAATGGTTCTACTAAATCGGGAGGTTCTTCTGTTGTCAAAACGAAATCGCAGTTGTCAAATTTCTCCAAATTCATTTCGAAAGTAAACCTTGGTCGCACATTTTCAGTTGGCACAAAAATTAAAAGGGTCAACCAATATACAAAAGACTTGCTTGAAAACATAGTCAGACTATTGCGTGATGACTTGTTTCACTTCTGATTTCTAAACTATGCTATTTGTAATGACACATTTATAATTACGATGAGGTTTTACTGTTTTCAACGCCGTTTGGATACATGGCTCAATTATTAATGTAAGTACCACAAACAAATAAGAACAGTCAATTCTGCCGTAGGAAAACATAATACTATTGTTTCTTTAAACTAACCAAATATTTCTAGTTTTTCTAATGATATTGTCTAATCAAGCTATATTAATTTCTGCCCTTATACTGACTGTAAACATAACGTTTAAGTGTCCTAAATAAAGTGTAAAGCATTTTAAATGTAACCGAATGACCGATTGATTTCTGACTTTAAATAATGTTTCAGGTTGAAGTAGACAGAATCACGTATTGATTTTGTCAACTTCGATCGAAACCGTTGAAGGTTTTGTCTGTCATGAATATAGTGGCTTTTGTTGCCAAGCAAAACGCCACACAAACGACAGGCAAAACAACTTCATTTGAATAAAGCGTCACCAACTTTTAATGTCCCACTAACCACCAAGTCGATTCTGTGCTTCTTATACCACATGATTCACTCATCAAGGCATTTTTTTAATTAAAAATATCCAAGTTTGTGTGTTTGTTTTCACAAAAAACATTTAACCCCAATCAATGCGCGTGTCACTTCTGCGAAATTTAGAGGAATGCGGGTATACATGGAGTTGCCCTGCAAATACGTCAATAATGCACATTAATATAAAATTGAGTTAATTTAATTTCTGCGTATTCGTTAATTTTTAATTTATATACCCAAATACGGATATCAAATGCAATAGAATATTATTACTGCACTAGTAATGTTCCATTCAAAAAATTCACTAAATCTGTGTCATGCAATTTACTGAAAAGTGTATCATTTAATTCTAAAATATATTTCGCGCAAATAAAAGGATATACACATGATGAGACAAAGTGCCGAATAAATGTCCCTGTGACATAAAACTTTAGTCTCCTTATATTTCGTTCTATTAAATTTACATAATGTCCTTTCAACTTTTATTGTGTTACTGTTTTCACAGCAACAGTATCTATATAACACAGTAAAGAACGCAAACTATGTTGACCTCAAACTAACTTTTCATTCCTTACGGTGTTGTTTGCGAAGCATCCCAGTGAGCACAAATTGCTTCGATTTAGCAGATTTGCTCGTTTTCATTACTCCTAGTTACTTACTTACTTAGTGAACTATATTCAATGAGGTAACAAGTTTTGAGTTTAAATAAAGCATGCTCAATCAAGGCAATTAACTTGCTTATAATAACCTGGTACCATTACCATTACCCAACTTTTCAATTATGTGTACTAGATTTTCCAAATAATTACTTTGCGATAATACGTGTCATTAGTGGGGAAAATATTTTATAGCGAAGTCCTGCACAAAGAAAATATTTTACAATTTCTGATGGGATAGAAGAAGCACTAACTCATGATTTACTGTAGACTCATGAGTCCAGTGCAAACCCTGCCAAGTAACAGACATTTCAATATACATCATCAAATTAAATACATTTCTGCATAACTTTGTCAACTGTTACACATGAGTTAACCGAATCGCCCTATCTTCAAACATAGCCGAGTGTTGGACCTCTGTAATACGTGTACTAAGTTTTAAACCTATGAATACATTTATCTCTCTCCGTTCGTCAGTAAAGATTGAAGCAGACAGAGAGATAGACATATCATGCTCGGATAAAGCAATTCCGTTACGTAATAAAAAGTGTCTGTTAAGTGGGTAATGCCTGAGCTAGGAGCCTTTGCTCATAGCTCATGCATTACATTTGGAAATGTTTTATCATGTTAACAATTCTGACAAGAAACATTCGCTCACTCTCCGCTAAAAATTATTTATAAGGTATAATCATGCTACGATTTTGCACATGCCGTCTATGTATCGAGCACCCCAGTTTCAAAATAACAGAATATTATTTGATACATATCTTGAGCGAAAAGTGTTTTTAGAGTCAGGGTTCCGCAGCCAGCTATTTAACGGCTATTTTATCCCGAAATTATCACATACACCACCAAGCTCAAGACAGAAGAGTGGTGCCGTATATGTTTATTGCCTCTAAACACATTAGTCACTACTGCGCTGTCTTGAGCTTTGTGGTGCATGGGTTAATTTCGGGTTAAAATAGCTGTTGAATGTGGCCGTGTTGAGGGTGGGGTGTAGCTTCGTGGGGTATCGTTGTTATATGTTCCCGTTATGGTTCGTCAGTTTGTCTTAGACCATTCAATAGATCGTGCGATTCTACATCGATTTTATATATCAAACATTAATATAGCTTACAATTTGCGTGTTGCAAACCATTCCAAATTACCCAGAATGTACCTCAAAGCAATTCAATTGAAATAAATCACAAATTAAATCAAGAGTCCTTAAGTTTTTAACTCATCGCCACAAGTTAAACCAAATATGTCCCCAATCTCCCCTGATTCAAGCAAAACATGTTCCATACCACCCCAATTCCCCACAAGTGTGTCACTTGTTACACCAATCAAACCATAATAGAATCTGTTATTTTTTCACACAACGTGGGATCGTAATCGTGGTGGAATTATTAAAAACGTCAATAATGCAGGGCCGTAAGGACAAGGTTGCTGATGGATGACGTTTCTACGGCCCTAGCTATGAAGGGGCCGGGTCACTTATACAAACTCTAGATATTTTGTGTATTATGTTGCATTAAGTTTATGCAAAAATATCGACTACACTTTAGCAATACATAATACTGTATTTAATCATTAAACTATTATCATAATTGCACTATAAAAATAAATACACCAGATACTCTAATCAGTGGCGTAATAATTTGTCCAAGTTCTCAGCAACTATTAAAATGTATTTCATTGTTTCGTGTTCATTTTACTCAGCAGAAAATTTTAAATTATGGCTTATTATTTTAGCATCCCAATGCTTCACTCTATTTTATGCCAGTCATATTTCGAAAGTGAACACTACTTTGTTTAATATACATTAACATGAAAAATGGAGAGTGTATCAAAAAAGAATAAAAATTGAACCAAAAGTCAGATTTTCTTTCCGAGTCAAACCAAACTCATCTTTTTTCTAATTTGTATATTATGGACGATGGACAATATAGCTAAAATAATTGAGTGAATAGTGAAAACTGAATACCTTAAATTGCTGAATGCACAAAATATGATCAAATGGGGATTTTCACACTTTCTAACTTGTATTTATCATTGCATAGTACAAATGGGCCGCATGTAATCATTACAAGATAAATATTCATAAAAATGCATCAGTTTAATGCATTATGACATTTGAATTTATGATTTATACATTGTAGTTGTGATTATATATATAAATAACAGGTGTATTTCTGAAATGTATTTATTATCAAAGAAATACATCTGTTATTTATCATTTATAAAAAATACATTTCAGAAAAATTATTTCAATAAAATTCAAACGACCGAAATTTTCAAATTATTTTGGGCGATTATTCTGATTAACAAATGCATTACATAAAACGTTAACATATAAAAGTAAATTTATGATTGAATCAGAACTCATTAAAACTGATAATGTTTCACGCACGTGTAAAAAATTATGTTAGTCACACTAATAATCCAGCTGCTGTATTTCACGTACCTTAGTTAATATCTATTCTACTTGACGCAAGCTTTTTTTAAATCAATACACCTGAATATTAGGTAAATATTACATTATTTATATCACAATGTAATTTGTGTATGTCCGTCGGTCGGTCCGTCGCACAACTCAAATAATGACTTCAAATTACGTACATGAGTTATGCGGTCTAATTGTGCATTGGAAGTATATGTGTGCAGATGCGGTCAATGGGTCAACTAAAACAGACTATTACGTAGGAACTAATAATCTAACGACACATTCAGCTAATACAGCAACAACAACATACCACTCTGTAAATTCTATTTATTTTTAATAATAAAGACGGCTATCTTTGAATATGCTTGAATATTTCGATTTATTGGCATGTGGTTTTCAAAGGCATGGTCTAGTCATATTAATTTCCTTGCTGTTAAAACGGTTTTATAATACAAAACGTTGGTGTCGCAATTAGTGGTGCAGTGTTTAGTTTCACATTAGGGTCATTGATTATTTCGTCACTTAATTACGCGCGGTTATAAATCGTTTTTTTCCTACAAGTTTGTTTTCGGTCAATACGAATTTAAATATAAATATATCTACAATAAAAATCAGAATGAAAAGTTACTCGAAGAATAATTGTCATTGTTTTGAGGAAACCTGAATTTTTTTGGTCAGTTTATATTTCAAAAACGATATTATTTCCCTTACTTTTTCTATTCGACGTACCACTACGTCAAAAGATTGACTCGTCCTTTATTTATTTTTTTAGCATTTATTTTTTATATACCGGGACCGAAAGGATATTTAGGAAATTTATATAAAAAATTATTTATTTAGGAAAGAACATTATGTGTTTAAATTAATCCTGCATTTTGTTGCCACAACTGACAGTACTATTACTCTACTACATGTGCATTTTCATAGATTTCATTTTTTAAGGAGCGCCATTTATATTCATCCTTCTTTAACCTTCTCACATTAAGATGCTTTACGAAAGCTTATATTTGCAGGAAGTATTGGCACAATTTAATAAGTACATTTTTGCAGTGTAGTATTGAGTAGATAAAATGTAACTCATATATTATACTTGTTTCCATAGTCACTCCTGCATCACGAGTTTAACACTAAAAATCGAACTATGTTATTATATTATTTGTAGTATTCGTCAATCATTCAATTACTTTAAGTGTTGTTATTTCAGGGAATTGAACTAAATATTAGTAACTTTACGCCTTATATTAAAATAGCTTCAGAGAACGAGAACTCGTGTGTTTAAAAATGGACGATTTTGTGATTAACAAAATTACCACAAATTCGAATCTTTTAGCAACTTATACCACAAACCTTCCCATCATTTTAAATATATTGCTGTCAAATGGTATTTTAAGTGAATATGAAATACAAAAAATTGTAAGTCTAACAAAATTATTATACCAAAATATGATATATATAATGTATGGTGTGTGAATAAAATTCCTTATAAACTGTTCACCTTTTATAGAATTCTGAGGCCTGTGACTACGATAAGAATACTAAGCTTTGGTCAATCCTTTCGAAGAAGGGCAACCATTTATTTAATCGGCTTCCTGAATATTTGAAAGAAAGCAACAATCACGTAGTACTCCAAATTATAGAAAAGCAATTTATCGAATCACGTGATCCAATCAATTGCAATGAAAAATTTAAATTTGAAGTTCCACGTCCTACAAAGCATTTTGTGGGCAGAGAAAAACAAATCGAAACAATTCGGGAACTAAAAAATGAATGGGATAATTCAAGCGATAAATGTTTTGTTTCCATCACAGGAATGGGCGGTATCGGAAAAAGTGAGCTTGCTAAAAAATTTGCCTTAGAATTTTACAAAAATGACGGAAACGTAATTTGGATAACCGCAGACAAACAGTCAATTCAGAAGTCATTCACAAAACTCGCTGCAACGCTCCGTATTCCTCTAGAATTGGCGAATGAAAAGGAGAAGGACATCGTCGACCTAATGATGGAAGTTTACAAGACAATTTTTGCTTTGAAATATAAAACTCTATTAATATTTGACAACATAAATGACTACAACCACGATTGTCTAAAATCTTTGGATTCCCTACTAGATGAGAATGTCTATGATGCCAAAATACCTTTTATAATTTTGACAAGCTGCTTATCAAATGTGAAGAAATTTTTTGGAAACACAACCGAACATATTGATTTACAAACCTTGAATCAGAGTACTGCGGCGGCTTTGATAAGAAAGTCTTTAAAGGTACACGATAGTGAAGAAATGGATTATTTGATTTGCCAACTTTGTGATAGAATACAGAATTTTCCCTTGGCCCTACAACAGGCAATTGCTTTCATTTACAACGAAGCTGATAGATGTAATTATCAATTGGGTTTTCAGAATTATCTGCATTTACTGAAAGTGAAGACAGATGAAGCCTTGAAATTGGAATTGCCCCCTTATCAAGAAAAACTAACCCGGACCACATATATAACAATCAAAGTCCCTTTAGAAAATTTGAAAGAAAGATTCGCAGAAGGAGAGATAGCTTTGCGGATAATGCATTTTATTTCTTTCTTCTCCCAAAACCATATTGCTTTGGACTTAGTCACAAAAATCATGCAAACAAATATTGATGCCCTTCGTCTGTTAAGAGACTATTCATTATTCAATTATCCTTTTGATGAAAACAATAAACTGATCAATGTACATCCATTGGTGCAAGATGTTACAAGAAATGAATTAAAAGAATCTGGCGAATATAACTCAACTCTACTTGACCTGACCAAGCGAGTATTGGAAAAGGCATTGCCAGAAAGACATTCAATTGATTCTCTCCTGCATATAGTCTCAGTTTGGAAATATGCAATGCAAGTGGAAAATGTGTACACACAATATCCAGCCTTTGCGGACGTCATAGCTGAATCATTTTATGACCAAAGAAATTTCATAGCAATGAAACAATTTGTTGCGGATGCTGCATACGTAATTGGAAATAAGCTAGGGGAAAATGATGCTTGGAAATGGAGGATGGTATACTGGAAAACTGTGGTCATGACACGAACAGGAAATCTTGACGACGCCATGCGAATGCTTCAAAATCTTAGTGAGAATCAAATGAAATATTCGGTAAATCATGCAGATCATCTGCTAGACACACAACACTAATTTGGAATTGTGTATGAATATCACGATAAGTTTGAAGAAGCAATGCAGTGTCTACAAAAAACCCTAGAAATAAAAGAAGAAGAATTTGGGGCGGAGTGCGCTTCATCGTTGAAAACTAAGCACTGCGTAGCCAGGATGTACTCTCGGCAAAAGAATTTCGAAAAAGCAATCTAAATGTACCGAATAGTGTTAGATGCTCAAGAACGCGTCGTTGGTAAATCAGACCCTGACACGATCACGACTCATAGCGATTTAGCATTTGCACTAAACGAAATCGGCAGATGCGATGAAGCCAGAGAAATGTACGAAAAAATTATAGAAGATGATTCACGCATGTTAGGAGATATGCACCATCATGTTTTATCAACCCAATCTCGTTCCTCGATGACATTTATAAAACAAAAAATGTTTGAAGAAGCACGTTTGCTGCTTAATGAGATTTTGAATCAACAAAATGTTTTGGGAGCAGAACATTTGAATGTTTTAGTGACAAGCAACCGACTGTCGTATGCATTACACGGTTTAAATAAGCTTCAAGATGCGCTAGAGTTGAAGAAAGGGGTTGACGATATACTGGAAAAAAATACTGGAGGACACACTCATATGTGTCTAGCTAATAAGCATAAAATAGCCACGCTGTTGTCAGAAATGAAACGATTCGACGAATCGATAATTTGCTACTATGACTTGGTGCCAAAAAGTGAGGAATTATATGGCAGTGACCACGATACAACTTTAAAAATACAAACGGACCTTGCATATGTATTAAACAAAAACACAATGACGGAGAAGGCAATTATTATTTTACAAAAAGTGTACGCAATTAAAACAGAAAAATTTGGAGAAAATGATCCATCAACCATCAAAACTCGAAAATCAATCGAGACATTTGAAAAATATTCAATTAATGATCAACATTTGCAAAACTCACATTGCAGCTTGGTATAACTTATAATTTCAAATTTTCTTAATTAATATTTAATGATAAATATTCAAAACATCAATTGTGTGTTGTTAATTTTTTCCAACAAATTTTTGCATGAATGTACATTTGGATGAAATAATGGACTGCTTTACTAAATTTTTGATAATGTTTTCTCATAATTTGGTAAGAGTCATAAGGATAATTCTTAGACTGCTAATTAATGTTTTATCCACAATTTATCGGCTGCTCATTTGATTACAGTAATTAAGTAATGTAATGATGTTCACTTGATTGATAAATAATTGGTATTGTAATTGCTTAAAATGTTATTAAACCGTGAATTATGAGTAATAAAACTTTTATTTAATATTCGATAGTCATATCCTTAACTAGAATGTCACACATGATTTATTTAGACTACTGTTTACAAGTTCAAAAGCAATTTAACGTTAATCAAAAGATCACACATCTCGCATCAGCATTCTTGGCCTGAAATATTTCTGATTGACAAAATGACTCATAAGTTCCATGTGGATTATTTTCCCACGTTTGAAATTGAAGCAGACTGCTATTGGCTGCTGCTTTATACAGCGTTTGTTCTATAGCAGACATGTTCTGACCCAGATTGTTGTAGTAGTTGACTGGGTCCAAAATGAAAGACCCGGTGCAATATTTAACATCGTAGGGAATCTCTTCGTAAGAGTAATATTTATCAAAATAAATTCTAAGTTGGTCGAAGTTTACAATGTTTGTGAGGAATTGTTTAAATGCGAGGTGAAGATCGTTTTTGTTAGTTTTTCGACATGCATTAATAGCCAGTAGTTCCATCATTAAAGATCCGCCTACAATTTTTTTCTCAGTTTTTACCTTATTGGAGTTCCAATATTTTGCCAGACGAATAACCGAGTGAACAAATTGATCCTGCTGCTTCAGAAAATCAACTGCATACTCTGCTAAACCAGGGCTGTACCAACGTCCATCTTTCGCCGGATTTGGCAAGGAATTTATTTTTTGCCAAGTACCCTCCCACTGATTAGTGTTCCAGCTTTTGTAATTTCCAGCGAATGAAAGGTCAAACTGATATCCGGAAGCTTCAAAACAAATTAACATGTCGCAGTCATAAAAAACTTTAGTAATTTTCAGTTGTTCTTTCTTCATTTCCAAAAGAGTTCGGACCTCTTTTACAATTGTTGTAAAGGGCGGTTCTTTGTTGTTGAGAAATATTACAATGTCAAAGTCGGAGGCGCCACCAACTGCAGTTCGTTTGCCGATACTTCCAGTCACTTTTACACGATCAACGTCATTACGATGGCTCCGAATTGTGTTAAATATTTTGTCTGCAGTTACTTTTCCATTACGAATATACTCCTGAGTTTCTTTTGTCTCGACGGATAATATATGAAGGAAATGATTAATATTCGACATTTTACTTATTGCAATTCCGGTTGTGGCAATTTTGATCCTATGAAACCTAAAAGAATATTAAATAATTTAAAATGAAAATCTTACATCTGTGGATTAATAAAAGTTTTACAACGAGTAGTTCCCATATATTAAAAATTGTCTGCAATTAGATAGCTTAAAATAATTAACTACAATAGTATTAAAAAATGTCATGACAAAGTAATTGTGCAGTGCACAGACAGTGTATGATGTATTTAAACAAATGGAATGAATACCTAATACCTTAAGTTAAAAGGTAGACAAAATATTACCAAATGTAGATATTCACTTTATGTAGCTGGTAGTTACTATTTATTTACAGGAAATGCAAATTTCACAACTGTGAGATAAATATTTTAGGC
>JABASD010004496.1:0-15316 GCA_019776165.1 Pogonognathellus flavescens
GCAGGTGTGACGTCACACCCGTAACACCGCGTAACACCCCGTCACACCACGTAACAAATGGTGTGACGGGGTGTGACGACACACCTGTAACACCATGTCACAACCAGTGGTTGGATTAAAGCGGCGTAAAATCGTTCGAATGTCCCCGAAAATAAGCATACCCGCGCTTTTGTGGCACAGCCTGGGTAAATCCTGCCCTCCAGTGGGCAACATTTTTGTAGGGGCAACGACATGGGCGACGTTTCCAACGATCTTTCGCCGCTTTAATCCAACCACTGGTTGTGACATGGTGTTACAGGTGTGTCGTCACACCCCGTCACACCATTTGTTACGTGGTGTGACGGGGTGTTACGCGGTGTTACGGGTGTGACGGGTGTGACGTCACACCTGCGACCTCTGCCTTAATCTAGCCTCGACGAGCTTCGATTTGGAAAAAATCTAAAAATCCTTATTGAAAAAATTATAAAGCAAGTAATTGATTTTGTTAAATACTAGGCAACAAAGAACAAGATGTTGAAACACGTTCATTTCACACAGTTTTCCATTCCGATTGGTTGGTCATTTCTCTCAAGGAACGGCGCAGAAATTAATCTCCTTCAAAACTACAAATTCACGAAGACGCCATACCCGACTTTTTTAACATCCAAAATACAATAACTTTTAGTCCATTTTTCATACATATCATTACCATACACTGCAAGTACTTTAATTATACCATTGAAATTGAAAAAAAACGCATATCATTTGCCGATAATCGCAATTCCGGAATACTTTTGCTCATTTTCATGGAAGACGTGAATGCAAACGATAACGTGGAAGACTGCGATTTAATAATTCCTCTCAACGTTGCCGCTGAACAAGGAAACTATGAGGGAGATAATAATTCCATTGAGGCAACAGACAAAATAAGCGTTATCAATTACTTTTATTACGAATGCAATTTTTAACTCATAATAATGAAAGTTGTCAATTTTAATTCTCTTAGACTCGCAAATGCTGTGATGATTGCAAAGGGAATTGCTCGCCTTTCACTGTCGAGGAGAATGCAGAACGCACTTTAGCAAAACTTCAAAAATTCTACAGCTACTCCGAATTTTGTGATTGTACAATCCGAACAGACGATCAAACTTCCTTCCTGGTTCATCGCATCGTTTTATGTGGACATTCTGACTATTTCCGGTTTGTTTCCATACCTCGCTACTTTAAACTTCTTTTCATACAAGTACTTTTTTAAACTTTTGTTACATTTTTGTAAAATTGTCTGTTTTAAGTCATTGTAATTTTTATATTGTCGGTCAGGACTTTATTTACTACTACACTGCACCCAAAGCCGAAAAATGAAGTGAGTATCCCCAGTGTGTCTTCGGAGACAATGCGCGTTATTTTCGATTTCATGTACTCAAGAAAAATATTTCTTTGCGAGGAGACTATTGCGGAGGTAGGTGCAAAGATTAAGTACATCAATGAATTCAATATTATTATCGTGCAAATTAAAATTCGGATTTTATTATTTCGTTTTTAGATTTTGGAGACAGCGGATTTCTTGGGGATAGTGGAGCTGAAGAATGCGTGTTGTCAATTTATTGAAAATCATATCGATACTCACAACTGCATCAGTCTCAGGGATTTCGCTCGGTATGTAAAGCTTATTACTTAAATAGGAATCTTTCACTATTACTTACACATCGCAGAGTAGGTAACTACCTGAATGAAGATTTGTGATTATTTAACTGTTAACTTTGAACAGATTTCTTTGAATTTCGTTATTTTCAGTCATTGGTTCTGTGAAGAACTTAATCGGAAATGTCATTTACAAATTATGAGAAATTTTGTTCAAGTATCCCAACGCAGTGACGAATTACTAGATCTGGGAATTAACGATGTACTGCATATTTTTGGTAATGACGAACTAAATGTGAAAAACGAAGAATTGGTTTGGGAAGCATCACTTCGATGGATTAGTCGCAACCCCGACCAACGGAAGCAGTATGTAGTGGATCTGTTAACTCAAGTTCGTACAGGTAATTTCATAAATAAGATCAAATGAGCCACGAAACATTAAAAATTTGAAGAATTAGTATATTTAAAATTAAAATCATATATAAGGTCAGTGTACAAAGCAATGTACAATGTTTCATAATGTTTTTGATGGGTTTGATTTCAACAGGTTTGATGGAAACACAATATTTTATGGAGCATGTCAAAGATCACCCTTTTGTTCACGGCCAAGAAGATGCAAGGCCCATTATCATTGAGACACTACGTTTCTTATACGATTTGGAAGTCATTACAGAAAGGGACGGAGAAGTAAGTTAACAGGATTTCTCTTTGGGGGGCATACTCTAATAAAGTGTCACTTAGGGGGCACAACCCCAAAAACACCAAGAACGGGCTAATTTGTGGCTTTCAGGGGTAAATTTTCTGAATTTTTTGGGAGGGGCACTTGCTCCCAGTGCTCTCCCTCTGTATGTCCTTGACGAATATTCGTTAGTAAATGGATATTCTTCTTCTTTAAATTAAATTATATCGTTACAAACAGTAAAAAATTGGTTAGTATCAAAACCAATGAATTTTAAGTGGAAGTGTATCGTGGGCGTATGGGGGGCAACCGAATATAAGACGGCAATCCAACGTCCAAACAAAATATTCTTTAAACTGAAAGGCAAAGGTTTTCTAAACAGTTGCAACCAGCTACAACTGTTCAAAATGGGGGCCTCGATGTGTCCTCTATTTTCAGATTCCTCCCCCAGCCCACCCCAACGCAACCAGCTGCGGTTTCGAGAAGTTTCCTCAGATATCGAGGAAAGTTTCTCCAGTGATATATTATGAGCTTTGAAAAAGTATGGGCCGATTATTCAGTCACCCAAGATTGCTGTCCAGGTTCGAAGAACTTTTTGAGGCTCTGATCTCATGCAAATTCTCTGACTTTCTCCGATGTTTCTTTGCGTGCAAAACTGATCCAGTATTTTAAGCTTTGCTACAATATTATGCGTCAATGGTTTATATCACAAAAATTTTCGAACCCTACCCAAAGGGCTCGAGATACCCCTACTCCATTGTTGAATCCTAGATAAACCCTTGTTGATACCCGACCCATAAAATTAAGATGTGGCTGAATCTTTTAATTTATTCTTCTAATTACTATATTTTCTGAAATTCTAGATTCCAACACCGAATATCGCCCGACCTCGCATTCCCCATGAGGTACTTTTTGCTATCGGAGGATGGTCAGGCGGTGCACCAACAAGTTACATTGAAACTTATGATACCCGAGCAGATCGTTGGATCCGTGTAGAAGAAGTTGACCCTGCAGGACCTCGCGCTTACCATGGAACAATTTCAATTGATCATGAAATTTTTGTTATCGGGGGATTCGATGGTGTTGACTATTTCAATTCTTGTCGTGCCTTTAATGCAATCACGAAAGTATGGCGTGAAGTTTCTCCAATGCATACTCGTCGATGTTATGTTTCCGTCGCATTATTGGCAAATAATTTCATTTTTGCTCTTGGGGGATACGATGGCCATCACCGACAAAATTCTTGCGAACGTTACGATAAACTTTTGAATCAGTGGGGACAAATTGCTCCAATGAATTATCAAAGATCAGATGCATCTGCCGCATCCTTGGATGGGAACATTTACGTTGTTGGAGGATTCAACGGAACGGAAGTTCTTTCCACGGCAGAAGTGTATTCTGTGGAGAATAATCAATGGACTATTTTGCCAGCAATGAAAAATCGCCGATCGGGAGTTTCTTGTGTTGACTATCATAACTGCATCTACGTCGTTGGGGGTTTCAACGGAATGTCCCGAATGTGCAGTGGTGAAAGATACAATCCTCGTACCAACTCTTGGACGAATATTCCAGATATGTATAATCCCAGAAGTAATTTCGCAATTGAAGTTATTGACGACATGATCTTTTGTATTGGTGGATTCAACGGGGTCACTACCATCTTCCACGTTGAGTGTTTCGATGGCAAGACAAACGAATGGTACGAAGCCACGGATATGAACATTTACAGATCAGCTCTTTCTGCCTGCGTCATTTTTGGTCTTCCAAACATAACTGATTATATTCACCAGCATCGTGAGAAGCTCATGGAAGAAAAACGCCAGCGCTTATTGGTTCTACAACAAAATCGCGTGTAAACTCTCCCGTCGTTTCATTTCAACCTTCTATTACAGCTAAATGCCACAATAGTAGTATATTACTTATTATTTAACCAGTGGATCAACTGGGATCTACAGAAGTAATATGAAGGAAGCGTGATTTTAGATAACTGCTTTCAGAATATTATTTTTCTGTCATTTTGTAATAGATCGACAAGGAAATCTTATTAAGTTATCAAAATGCATGCAATGCAGTATAAAACATTTTAATTACATTTTTAACTCAACTTTTGTTCTAAATTATCACAAGGTACATTTGTGATTCTGTCAAATTCATATTTTGATTGGCCACTTGATTGAAGCTTTGACCTCCAATAAATACGAATCGCGATTTATGCAATGAAAAATGTATCTCTTAAGAAAATGTGTGCAGTCTGTGAAATGCAAACAACGAGTTATATTCGTGCAACGAAAAATTAATTTTTCCATGCATAAAAATATTAATAGTATTAAATCCAGTTTTAAAGAATGATAAAAGTACTGCTTAAAGTCATCGTTAAACTAGACCAAGATATGGAAATGAAGGGTTAGATTTCTCATCAGTGCTAGCAAGGAATACGTTCAAGTGCGCCAAATTTCAAATCCAATGGTTTTAGTCTTGATTTTATAAAGTTGTGAAGTTCTCTTTTATTTATCTCGTCACAGTTTTCATTTATTATTTTGAATTGCAGTGAATTCAGTGTTTGTGTAAAGTAATTAGTTGTCATCAGTTAAAGAGGTGAAAAATATGTTTACTTATTTTGTTTAAGCTACGCTAATGAGCAAAATATTTATTATTGCAGCAACGCAGCAGTCTGTATTGTCTATTCTTTAAATTTTAGTTCAAAGTTTTAAAATTTTTGTAAGTTATTATTATATCACATCACAAAATTTTATAATGTATTGATGGTATTTTGATTTTATTTAGCACATTCCTTTAAAATAGCACAAGCATAACCTTTTTTAATTGACCTATTCACACCTGTTTCTGTTTATTTTTCAAATAGTGTTACATCCAATGATTCATGATGATTTGAATACTGTACTAACAACTTATATCATATACTTATTTCTTTTTTATGTCAGATCCCCAATGTTTGTGACGAATGCCAACAGTTTGCCTACATGATGTATGATCCAGGACTGCTTTCAGAAAAACAATTACCAGCAAGATGCTTTCGATTAAGCTATGGAATCGAAATTCGAATGTAGTAATGTGAAATGATGTTGGATTTGATGTGCTCTGTATGCTGTATACACACAGAGTTCTTAGGAGCTCTAAGGTAGAGGTTTGAAAACTCAACAAATGTTGGATTGTTGTGAAGCAAATTCGTCAAAGAATTTTTCATCTTGTGACGGGGAACTGGGTAGAAGTGCGAGTACCGACTGGCAATTGGGAACTTGTAGGTTTGATGCTTACAATCCACTAAATTTACAGCTATTTGACAAAATCTGTCTCGAGTCACATAAACATGTTAAAACTAATAAAATGTCATATTTTTATCATACTATGTAGATCATCCGTTAGAGTCTCCCAACTAACTCCCAATATTGCAAGTGAAGATGTCAGAAAGAGCGTTAAGGGTCCGCAAGTCACGAATAACTCAAGATCAAAATGAAACTGGAGAAGAACCGAACGGGTGCGACAAAAACAATGTTGAAGGAAAGCAAGTTACACGACGAAATAAAAATACGGCATTAAAACCACATCCGTTAACTGAAGAACAGAGAAAGGAGAAGCTCAAAAAAGATTTAGAGCGGAAACGATTGAAGCGATCAAATGAAACTGAAGAGGAACGAACCCAGCGACGGATTAAATGTGCAGAAACGAAACGACGAGCAATAGCAAGTGAGACTGAAGAACAGCGACTCCGCCGACTTGAAAGAAATGCAGAATGGGCCCGTAAAAAAAGATGTAGATTAAAAGTTCAAAATGAAGAATTATTTAAGCAGAGAAGTATATATGACAAGGAGCGCAATCAATTGACACGACTGAATGAAACTGAGGAGGAACGAATCCAGCGAAGACAGAAGGCAGCAGAACGGAAACGAAATGCGATAGCAAAAGAGACTGAAGAAAAGCGACTCCGCCGACTTAAGAGAAATGCAGCTTGGGCCCGTGAAAAAAGAAATCGTATGAAGCAAACTGAAATAATGGTAAAAAATAGAAAAAATACAGAGCGAAATAAATTGAGACTGTTAAATGAAACGGAAGAAAAGCGATTCAGTCGCCTTAAAAGAAAGCGTGTGAAAGAAGAAGAGCTAATACTACGGCGAAAAAATCCAGAGTATTCTCATAGAAGACAGCGATTGGAAATAACAACATTACAAAACTGTAGTAAGTCATTGGGAAATAGTGAAGTATCATCACTTGTAGGCAGGGGTTGGAAGGCGAATGATGGCAATATTGATGCTCAACATTGTAAGGAAACAACCGCTGAAAGGATTAAGAGACTGCTTTTAAGAACCAACCGTAAAGGAATTGATCTTCTCAAGTACCGCGCAGCTCGACTTTTAATTAAAAATTCGCTTACCGGTAATAATTTTAACTTTATGCTTTTATCCCATTTTCAATTTTTAATTTCCATGCATTTCGGCCATGAATTACTTTTTTATTACTCAAAATGGCTAAACGAATAATAAATGCGCTCAGTTGAAAGATATTTTAAAAATGTAAAATAAATAAATAATAACCACCCTGACCTGTAGGATTGACTTATTATTGAATATTTACAGATATTGGAAATCTGCACAGGGAAATTATTGTTCTGTGTGCTGATATCAAGCAGACGGTGTGTGAAGCTGTTCAAAACGCCTTAGAATATCATCGAGCTAGATTGGCCAAAAAAGGTAAAAAGCACTTTTTGCTCTCTCTGTAACTAATTGCAGTTCGGTTTGTTACTTCGTCTCTGTTTTTCTTTTCTTAGCTCATGATTCGTAATGTTAAAAAAGTTTTTTTTTAAACCCCATATAATTCTAATACATGTTTTATAAATCTTTTCAGACTGTGACTCTTTTAGCTGTTCCTTCTGCAGTCAAACATTTGAAAGTCTAAGCTTACGAATTCAGCACCGAAATTATTGTCCCAATGACATTTACAGTTTAAAATTATTTGACAATGCTTCGCCTGAATCTGACACGGAAAAAGTACCAGAACCAGAACCCAGCTCTGTAAAAAAGTTTGCTTGTTCCATTTGTGAGAAGAATTTCAGAACACAGTTTGGTTTGATAGTTCATCAACAACAACATAGTTCACTGGAACAATCTTGTCATTGTACAGTATGTCATCAAGTGTTTAACAATACGAATTCTATGGGTGCTCATTATCTGCAAATTCACTCATTTGATGTTGAAATTGATCCAGACGAAGCTATCGACGAAGAATTGGAAAGAGCAATTTACGAATTAGAGTTTCTCGATTTGAAATGCTGCAAAAGTTGTTCACAGCCACTAGCTACGCAGGCATTGTACGGTAGTCACGTAGTTTCTGAACATCGAGACAACATCGAATTAATGAATAATTGTGCCTTCATCTGTTCGCAGTGCAACGAGCCTTTTGCATTAAGAGTGAGTTTGGAGTCTCATTGGACGAATTTTTGCCGTCAAGTGTGGAAAGATAGTGAAATTAGTGGTAGTGTTATTGTATGTGAAGTTTGTGGATTAAAATTCAGGAATGATAAAAACTTGTGCACTCACATTGAGATATTTCATATGGAAAAGAAATTCACTTGTGATGAATGTGGAAATAGTTATGTTGACGAAACACGTTTAAAAGCTCACAAATATTCCGTTCATCAGAAAGAATCATTATTCTGTTGTGAACTCTGCGGGAAGAGATTTAAACAAAACAGTAAATTAGAAAAACACAAAGAGACAGTTCATTCGCTAGTAAAATCTTTCGGGTGTCATATTTGTTCGAAACCATTTGTTAGTAGAGCTACTTTAGAAGATCATCTTAGAATTCACACGGGAGAACGACCGTACAAATGTCAATTTTGTGATAAAAGATATGCCTCAATGGCTTCCAGATGCGTTCATGAACTTTCACACAAGGGATATAAGTGTAAAATATGTGCGAAAACCTTCGAAGGGTACGCCGAGTTATGTGCTCATAGAAAACTTCATCGGGACGAAGCTCTAGTCACTAGTAATGAGGAAAATGAAAAAATGAATGGAAAATTACATATTTGTAACATCTGTGGAAAGACTTATCAAAAATACATAAGTATGTACCAACATGCTCGATATTCTCACGGAGAAGAAATTTTTTCTTGTGACATATGTGATAAAAAGTATAAAAATTCGGCTGCGCTAAAAAGTCACAAATATACTCACAATACCTGGAAGGCATTTGGTTGCAGTGTCTGTGGGAAAACTTTTAGACAAAGAGGAACCTTTTATTTACACCGGAAAACCCGTCACAGAAATTCAGGAGTGAGTTTCAAGAATTTAATGATTGTTTCAAACTTTTCATTTGAAAGATTCAATTTCACAAAAAATATTTATTTTCAAGGCGGAAGTTGTTATTTTAACAAACGATGGGTCTCAAGAGAATTCATTGGTTGGATCCAACATGAATGAGTCTAAGCACATCAGTCCGGAAGCTGCTGACACTTCACTGCCTTCAAAGCTGCAGTTAGTAAAAAAGAATTATATCGAAGTCCCTGAAAATCATATAATTGGTAAGTAGTATATCAAGGGTGACCATTTAGCCATGCTTTGTTTTCTTTTGAAATAATTACATTGGACATTCAATTCATTTTATCAAACATGTTTACTAATTACAGACGAATCCAGGAAGACAATAGCAGTAGAATGGCAAGTTTCTCCAGAACATGATTATTCAGCACCAGCAGATATAGAGTTTGTGGTTGGAGAAATTCCTCAATTTGAAAATAATCAGCAAATTGGTACTGGCTTCGTGATAACATCAATTGAGTTTTCTGATACCGATGTCGGTTCGACAGCGTACATTGATTTTTCCAGAGCAAATGTTCCTTTGGGTATAGGTCTCCTAACTTTTATTATGAAATAATAGAAGAAATAACTTGTTTAATGTTTATTATTCTATAATACAGTCAGATTATATATTATTATTTTATTTTATTTACAGATTCTATTCAACTACAACCATTTGAAAAGCAGAATTCCGGTGAAACTGGGGATGCACTCCCAATTCTACAGATTGAAAATAATCTCAATCTCGAAACAACAATTGAAAACCAGGAAGCTGGTACTAATTCAACTGTTGCCACAAATATTACTTTCGATATTCCAATCATTAAAGTAGAAGGTAAAGTGGTCACTTCAATTTATACAAATTTTAACTTCCTCATCAACCATTAGCCATTACATTTTTTAATTATTTGTTTCAATGATTGCAGTAAAGCCAAACCAACTCCCAAGCGATTCACTTCAAAAAGCCACGTGTTTCAATATGGATGACGATTATATGAATGACTTTGACATCCTAGAAAATCCAGAAAATTGTATGAAAACACGTCGATTCCCACTCGATCCATTTTCCCCTCAACTGATTGTAAAAGTGACAAAATTGAAGGCATACAATTGCATTCCATGCTCGCTAACGTTTCATTCGGCAAAACAATACAGAAGTCATCTGCGTCGTCGGACTCACATAATTGCCGTAGAAGACACAACGTACACTCCTTCCAGTTTTATTTGCAACTACTGTGGCAAAGTGTTTCTAACGAAAGAAGAATTGAGAGAACACGACAAACTTACGAATATCAAATGTAAATACTGTAAAAAAGAACGAATTTACAAATCAGAAAAATTGTTATTCAGACACTACCGTTCAACACACCGGGAAGACAAGGTTTTCGAATGTGAAATATGTCCAGAACGATTTGAAACTTTATCTCTTTTTAAACGCCATAAAGTTGAGGACCATTTGAATAAAACTGAGGATTCTAAACAATCAATTGTAAATCCAATGCCTAAAGAAACTTCAACACAATCCAGATCTACTGAAACGGATGTTAGGGTCCGATTTGCCAATATTTACACTTGTCCAATTTGTTCTCAACAATTCCCCGGTTGGGATAAATACCGGCATCACACAAGAACACACAAACCGGACCAAAGGAAAAACTTTCCTTGTCAACATTGCGACGCTAAATTCACTTCTAGTGTAAAATTACTCAGGCACTGCTCTGCGAAGCACCCGGGAGAGAAAATTTTCCAATGCGAGTTATGCTTAGAGTTATTTGACACAGTGCGGAATCGCCGGCGTCATACAGACAAAGTTCATTTGGGTAAACCTCCCGAACGTAAGAAAAGAAAAGTACGGGATCCCAATAGTAAAAAGGATGTCGTATGTGAACTGTGTGGAAAAACATTTTATTCTGAGTCTGACGTAAAAGTGCATTTCAGAGACACTCACCAAGAAAGAAAACATGCCTGTGATTTGTGCACGAAAATATTTCGAAGAGCAAAGGATTTGAGCCGTCACAAAATTCGTCACACAGGAAAAAGAGCTTTTTTGTGCTCAGAGTGCGGAAAAGCATTTTTCTCATCTGGAGAACTAAAATGTCATGTTGATCGTGTTCACAGAGGAATACAAAGGATACAAGATTATAAGCCAAGAAAATGTAGAGAGATCAAATTTTTCTGTCCATATTGTCCAGCAAAGTTTGCAAAGGAATCAGGAATCAATCTTCACATGGGACTGCATGATCAAACGAGACCCTATGCTTGTGATCTTTGCGGATTGAGATACAAATTCGCAAATAATGTTACCACACATAAAAATTATGTCCACAAAAAAGAAAAGGAGAAATTAATATCAGATGTGTTAGAAACTCCTCAAGAATCCTAACTGAGAATTCGAACTACTAGCAAATATAATATTCAAAAACTCCTTTTAGTTTGTTAAACTGTCTTTAATTTTTTACTTTTACTGAATTCAGTCGCATATCCTTTGAATTTTGAGTTCATATTTATTTTGTAATCAAATTGTGCAATTGGCGATGTTTTAAATTTTTACCATTTCATCCGGATAAAATTCAGTTGATCCATTCTAACCATCCAGCTATCCTGATAGGTCTGGACACTGGTCATGACATAATGGTAAAATAATTGTTCCCTTTGACTTCAGCTTTAACATGATAGATTTTTGAGTGAAATTGCAATGCAATAAATAATGTCAAAAAACGACTTGTGAGTTAGTGAGACCCAGAGTATACAATTTGTTTTTGATTTCTGCAGAGTCGGCGATGAACCCGGAAGGCTACGTCGAACATTTTGATTATCACCAGAATGGAAGTTTACAAACTCAGAAAAGGCAAACCCCTTGCGGCAGTAATCAGAAACGGAAGCAAAAACACGAAGTCTCTGCCTACGACGAAAAAGATGCTGCGATCAAAGGGACGATTATCATGGAACCGGAACCAGAAGCCGCCGCCGTTCATTTATACAATTTAAACCCTTTGGTTTGGTGAAAAGCGTCGTCAAATACAAAAAACAATAAATAGTCATAAGATAAGTATGGGCAGAAAAACGAAATTGCTCTTTCCGCCATATGAAGGCGGAATACAAGGCTTAGTGAGTTGAAAAAGAAAGTAGAAGAAGCAAACTTTTGTAGAGAATAAATTGTTGAGGTTGAGTGCTGAAAATGATCGATTGAAAAGAGAGCTGGAGATGAACACCACCATTGATGCCATGTTTGGGGAAGAAATTGAAAATAATTTCTTTGATTTTTCAGTGTTTAGTCACGCTTCTACAAATATTGAGGAAATGAGAACGATTGACATGGGTGTTTGAAGATGATTCACACAATTCAGACTGAAAGTGAGCAGCATGAAAAAATGTTACCTTACATACTAAGTTAACTTTTAGTTCATTTTATCTTTCTATTTATTAGTGTAGTCCTAGTGAATTGGGCTGTAGTCCTCAAAATTCTGTGATGTGGCCGATAAATGAATATTCATAATAATTCAATTAAGTATTCGGTTTAAAATAATCAACGATGACAACTCTAAAGTTTAAAATGAATATGTAATATTTAGTGATACAACCACCTTGAATTTGAAGATTGTGAAAATGCTTTTACATATGTAACATTAACACAGTTGTAATAAAAGCAGGCTTCATAAATGCAATTCATTTTTTGTACAGACATATTTTATAAAAATTAATTCTTCGAGACTACTTCCAAAATGCATGATGGCATCGTCACATGTATAAATAGACTAATCGTTAATGTTTCATCACCACGCGTTTCATTATTAGGCCACCTCGAGCCTTAGGCAAATATGATTATGAAATAATACATTGTTTCTGTAAATCGTTACGTGAAAAATTACGGCAAGTTTCATGAGTGAGAAACGTTATCACATCAGCTTCACAAGTTATTATTTTGGTTAGATATTTGACTCTCCACGGAATTCACATTCATTCTTTCATGTAAAATCTTTCACAGTCGACGCAGGTAATTTTACTCCCGTCCCATCCCAACTACAACTAGGTATATCTGTGCAAGGACGTATTCAGGGTGTCGCTTCAGGGGACACGACCTAATAAAGTAGCTTTCGGGGAGCACAATCGCAAAAAAATACAAAATTTGATTTCGGGAGGGGAATTTTTCCCTGCGCCCCCTTCTCAATACGGCTTTGTATCTGTGGGAAAGAAAAGTTTTAATTTCCGACACAACCCGTCAAATTTTTATCGTTAACTCTTGCACAAATAAATAGGAGAAGCCTTTTGTTTGGACAGTTCTGTCCATATGCCATTGTGTGCCAGTTAGATTGATAATTATCGCGTGCGAAAATTGCAGTTTCATGGAGATAATGAATTGGGTAATAATATGATGTATTAAGTAGCGTCAGCTACTTTATAGGAAGGGGTATAATGTCTGTCCGTTCGTCTGCCCGTGCACAAAAATGACTGTGCTCAAATTACTCTACTCAAGTCTATGAATTGTCTTACAGATTGTTCTAGAGAAAATTCTAAACCTTTCTGTTATTTTATTTAGCTCGGAGGATTTTATTTGCATGTTTTCTGGATTATTCTACGCTTCTCTTCAGGTGGGTGTTAGTTAGATCATCATTTGCTGCCGACTGTCGTCTAATTTCAATGGAATTTTAATCAAGTGAGATATAAAGCTGTTTCTAACACTAAAACCCGTTTTTGAATCACAGAATGGCTACCAACCTGTTTGAAAATAAGGTTTTGGAGTATAAATGGGGGAGTCATGCACGTAAGTGTTGCAGATTTAAACGTATGCATAAATTACACACAAATTGTAGTTCTTTCAATTACATTTTACCGTTTCAGCATAAACCTCCAAATTATGAAGTTATGAGCATTCAATCAAAATCTTTGAAATATGTAGGGAGTAGCAATGTTTGGTATACTCATTCAGAGCAGAGAAGGTCAGTAGTAGATAATTATTATATTGTTTACAGTATCCCATCCTATTATGCATGCTTTAAGCTTTTACGCTTACGGCAATACATGATTTAGATTTTTTCCTTACCATTTATTTCATGGTCATTACAGTGCGGTGGTTGAAGTTGAGACGAGCCATGTAAATGTGTGTCCAAATAATAAAAGTAGATATAATTGGTACTTACGACGATTCCGTCTATACTCACAAAAACAAGTTTGCCTAATAATAAATGCCATGCAATGTGAATGTAGACGAACCTGTATCCAAAAGTAGTATCCAAAAGTTTTTAGCCTTAAGCTACATTTACTACATTAGGTTAATACTACCAGGTACATTACTTATAAACTTCCTTTACTTACTTTACATACGATATCTTTATGCAGAACGTGTATTATACTACTACTGATGTAGAATAAACAGAGGTACCTGTTACGTATCTCTATTTCTCTTGTAAGTATGAATCTCTGCCTTGCAGTTTGTATAAAATTAAGCCTTGTACTTTCTGTCAGTCAGTCAGTTTCGTTTTTTTCGTCAGATGAGTGAACACCGGCCGGCTGATACTCTCTTAATTATTTTAGTCACACTAATTATAATTAGTTGTTTTGTATCTGTCCTTTATTTTTGTGCTTTAATTTAATTTAGCAGTTTAAGTATAGATAAGTTTAAGATAAGTTTGCAAAATGGGGGTGGTAAAACTAGCATTCCAGTTGTTGCTGTATACAGTCATTTTTGTCGCAGTTATTCTTATGATACCTGGACTCCAGCCAGATATTGACTTTCAATCCTACAGGTGAGTACAGTTTAAATATTCTTAGACATCAAGTAGAATTATTTTCCTATTAGTACCGCAATAATTTAATAATTCCATTCTACAAATAATTGTTACAAATAATTTTTCTGATGTTGATTTTATGGATTTATTGAGAATGAAAAATGAAATGAAATGATATTTAAATGTGATTTTTCAAAACTAAATGCAGAATGGACCCACCTAGAAAACTGGAAGGGAAACTTGCACCGAATAATGTCCTGGACAAAGCGGAGATAGTTTTAGATGGAGTAATAACAGCTCCTGAGTCAATTGCTTTGCGAGGGGAAGAAGTTTATACAGGAGTGTCTGGAGGAAAAATCGTGAAAATCGTCAATGGCAAACTGTCCACCGTTACCAAACTTGGCCAGGAATGTGGTAAGTTCATAAATATTTTTTAGCTTTATATTTTTGTTCTGAAAGTGAAAAAGTTCATTTTTGCTTTCATTTCTATATCATTTCTATACATTCAATTTTTTACAAAAAATCCGTTAAAAAATAAAATGGTTTGTCTTTTTTAGATGGTTATTGGGAAGAATCAAAATGCGGTAGACCTTTAGGAGTGCGATTTGATAATCAAGGGAAACTTCTGGTAGCAGACGCTTATTATGGAATTTACAGAGTGGATGTTGACACAGGTATGTCAAAATTGTTTGTTCTTGTTTTAAGAGAACACATTCTCATTTTATTGACATAGGTAAGCTGAATTATAAAAAATCAAGGGCGTATTTAGGGGCGCCCCTCATAGAGTCCGTAAAACGAATTAATTATTTTTATACCAGTATACAAGCCAAGTTTGTGTACCCCAGATTTCTCGGGCCCTCCCCATTTTTAGACCTCACGAGGTCTTATGTGCCCGATATGTCTGTCCGTCGGTCTGTCTGTCACCACGATAACTCAAGTAAAAATGAACTTAGGCGTATGAAACTTGGTACACATGT
>JABASD010004497.1:0-15315 GCA_019776165.1 Pogonognathellus flavescens
GAAAAAACGGAAACCCAACCCAACCCAAATCGGATTGGGTTGGCCCAATTTCTGGGTTTTGGGTTGGGGGCCGGCCTCTAATACCTACCTGATACCTGTATCAATGTGTTTTAGGATACTACTCCAACAATGAAAGCCTGTAGATTTTCTGCTCCCTGGGACTGGGATACTAACGCGTATCATAAATGTTTGATGGGAATGGGAGCGATTAGAAAACTCTCCCTGTGGTTTGTTAAGTGAGCCAGCGTCACTAGTCGTTGTTGCCGTTCGCGTTTGCCTTTGCTCGCCTACTTACGTTGGCTCAACATTAAAATAAGAATCTACACAACTGACGTCCATATGATAAGTCATTGACTGACTTGGGTGTTGTACAAAACCTCTTTGAAATATTATGCTAAGCTAAAATCTCATTTGTTAGTTTCATTGAAATGCTCATGACCGCGTTTTATGAGCGGGATGGAATAAATAGAATTGACAGAATAATTAACCTAACCTAAATATAGCATGTAAGTAAGACCGAATTTGGGGTCCACATTTATGTTTGTCAGACTGACACAATGGAAAACGAGTCATAAATCCCTCGAAAGGTTCTGTCTTAATAAATGGGGGTTGATGGTTGATTGATCAGCGAGCAAAGTTCATCTGTGGTTGTTACAAAGTTCAAAGTTCAACTATATTTAAGTGACATGCATTATGCAGTTTTGGGGAAATTTTTGTACAGCTGAAATTCTTCTTTCCAATATTATTTTCATTTTAAAAATGCTACCGCAAGTGAACTGCGACGAGACTTACTCTTCAATCAACCGCCTTCCATCTTACTATATGAAAGTATGCAGGCGCGTAACTAGGATTGCAATTTGGGGGGGGGGGGTTTACACGGCGGGTTTAAGTTATAAATGCTCATATCCGCGCGTAGCACGAAAAATATGAAGCAGAAAGACTAAATTTATAGAATTTTTTGTTATTTTGGGCCTAAAATTTTAAACTTTCGGCTGGTTGTTTTGAAAATTCCAAAGACATCTAGTGTAAGTTCAAAAATTTGGGAAGGGGTGCCCGGGCAACGTGTGACCCCCTAGATACGCCCTCATAAGTATGTGGTTTTAAGGAGATAATAAAATATTTGATTTGAATGCCTTGCTGATTAGCACTTCTCTTGTTTTCGAAAGAGTTTTAATGGAGTTATCTGAAAAAGTAAGGTGTAGGGTTCAATTGAGAGCAATTAAAAAGAACGAACGTTAGTGAATACAGTGTGTATATGAGATGAACATGACATGCTCTTATATATATAATACAGTATGATACACAGTAACGGACTAAGTGGGGCCGTATGTAACGCAGTATAAATATCGATACTTATTAATGGTTGCCCAGGTTACAAAGCGTATCATTACTGCGTTACATACGCCCCACTTAGGTGGCTAAGTGGGACCGTATGTAACGATAATAAGTATCGATATTTATACTGCGTTACATACGGCCCCACTTAGTCCGTTGCTGTGGGCCATACGGTACATAGTAATATAGTCGTAGTATATGCGTAGCTTTTAAGTCTCAAAAATGTGTTATATATATGTACATTTGGGGCAATTATTATTTTACAGTGTGTAATAATAAAAGATTGAGATCTTTAATGTTTGCGTATCTATTGTCTGTGTCTCTGTCACCAATCATGAAATTAGTACAGCTATATAATTAGAAAGTCAGGATGCCAAATACCAAAGTGAAATTGTGGATGACAAATGATGAGATTGATATTGGATGAGGCGAATGAGGTGCTTAGTGAATTTGAGATATAATGAAAACGTCATGAATTTTATTGGAAAGAATTTCGAAACAAGACCGTCTCAAGTGTAGAAATCCTGGAACAGTGATCAGTTATGTTTTGGCAAAGTTTGGAGAAATCATTACAGATATTTTTATACTGAATAGTTGCGTACGTATAATGTGTGTATGCTTTTACGAGTTACTGATTAAAACCACATTTACAATATATCATGTTATTATTATATGACAGAGACCATAAGAGCAACATTAACATCACCAACTCAGAATTTACTCAATTTACGCAGAGGTACAAAGTGGCTGCTTCATCAAACTGAATTGCTCCTCTCTCCGCTCTTAATGAACGTCAGTGACAATTTTGTCGAATGAAGGAGTCACACTGCAGAATCGAATACAGTACAAGAGACTAATTATTTAAGTATAAGTTAATTTTATTATATTATAACAATATTAGTATGTCTTTATGGAGCCTTAGTTATAGTACGGTATAGTAATAATATTATCAAGTGTTATTATTCTTATATTGTTATGTAAATGTATGTTGATTACGGTTCTTCCTTTCAATCGGAAATTCTTATTATTGTTGTTTTCATAATTAAAATTAGCGTCGTATAGTGTTACAATTTTGCATAATAACATTATTATGATTAAAAGGTCCCTCATCGTCTCACTCAAATAAACTCCTTCCTACTTCTACTTTCTTCTACTAAACTACTCCACCACACTTCGTGTGACCTAGAAATTAAACCATGGGGTAGTGCATAAACGGCGTCGCCAAATTCCACCTTTTGGGCCTTTCCCCGTTGAATCTTTTCGACCGAACGACGCCGACCGTACTGCAAATCATGCAATAATAGAACTTTCATATACTTCGAAAAGAAACGCCACTGCATTCCTGCGAATTGCACTTGGTTATTCACATGTTTGAATATAAATATTTCACTGTACAACCCTCTATATTATTTGCACTTATCTCAAATGAATAAATCAGCCAACTATGTGAACTTGGCGCTGTTTTGGGTGATAATTAATTTTCTGCCTTATTTGTTCAACTTTTGGGCATACTTAACAATTTTTGCAACTTATAGCTTAACTTGTTAAGGTTACTGAGTTTTATAGCAAAAATGCGGCCAATAGGTTCAATTTCATCACTAGTATTTGATTTTTGGCATAAAGCACAGATGAGACTCACCATGTTTTAAAATATCACATCTTTTTTCGGTTGTGAGGAAAAAGAAAATGACTAATGACGCCAACATAACCCCCAAGTGGCTTTTGATAATCTTGACCAATACTCTTAGCCCTAATACGACGTCGTTTATGTACAGCCCCGTTTGTAAGGAACACTACGCTACGGTTACGTTACAATAGAAGTTTATAGAACTAGGTAATACAACTCTGACTCTACTGAGACTAGTCTCTACTAAACACCGTGGAAATCACACTCTTTATGAACAACATTTAAGGCTCACAGTTACACAACAACATGCTCATGCTTCTCTTGTTCGTGTAGCGAAGTAGTTTGTTTACTAATAGTTGTCTTTAGATTGATTACAATTACAAGTATTCTTTGCTAGCGTTGAGCCATACAGTTAGTAGTGGCTCATCCACACGTTGGTCTCCACCAATCATCGTATCTCGGTCCATGTCTTTTCTCGTGGCCAAGAAAGGGCGACGATTCAGCTACGAGATTGCAGGAAGCAAAAGTCTTCCTGTTCTGTTTTCCTACCTCGGCATCTAAATACCCTACAAGAATATTCTCTACCTACTTTGCTTCTAATCACAACTAACTAGGACTTGACGTGTCCTCCCAATCTGAATGCCTGTGAACAGCTTTCTAAAGGGAAAGAACCATTTTTGTCCGTGGGAAGTGCTCTTATATTTTGAAATGCACTTCCTCCGAGGGATAAAAATACATTTATATTTAAATGCTGTCTGATATGCAGGTTGAAAATACATAGAAACATCAGGAACACTTGGAAATACAAACACGTTGAAGATTGAAAGGACAGAGGAACACATGAAAATACAAAAATTGTTTTTAAATGCATTTATTTGAATGACCTAAAGAATGGAAATGTCATGACACAATTTACTTTGCCCGCAATTGAACGTGGCCCCAGTCCTTCCTCACAGGGGCATGACACCGCCTTGGCAGTCGCAGTACTAATGGCTCTTGGCAAACACACAACTACACCTGTCAGTTCTTGTGAACTTGTCACTTGCATTTGCACTTTTAGAATACATTTGTGGCAAAAACTTTTGTGTCCCAAACTCCCAAGCGAACTGACCACGAACTGCACGGACCACCCACCACCGCCACCAACCATATGGCTCACTCTCAGCTCATCCAACTTCTCACAAGTACTCTACAAACAACCTCACATAAATAAGTACATTTACTTCATTACTTCCTACATACTTTCAAGTACTTTCCTACTTCTTCCAAAAATAACGCAAATTCACAACGCTAACTCTCACATCTAACTACAATCATCTTTCCATAACTACATTCAGTCACTTTCTAAACGCTTTTCCACTTTCGCCCCATTCACACTTCCAGTCGAATGTAATACGCACAAAACCAACAATTCGTCTAACAAGGTGCAGAGCAGAGTTTCCATTTCCCAACTTCTCGTATTCATTCATTACGACTCAAGGCAAAGTCAAAAATTACTTTTTTGCCCTTAATTGATGAGTTTCCATTTGATAGCAGCCATAAAGTAATATAAATAACAGCCATACTCGCGTTTGCGTTGACATTGCATTGCACGGTACCATTCGCCCATATCATATCTTCTATTTCATATCCACATAGTAAAACTATTTTGCCAATTAAATTAAGTATTTAAGTAAAAGTAGTAGTTCCTACTATGACTGTACTTCTCTCGCCATATCGTATGCAATATCTGGCATCTTGCGTATTATGAGAGCAAGTTACTTAATGTACGAACAATATTTCTCACAAAAAAACAGTTCATAAATGAATCGTTGTAGTGGTTACATTTGCGTGATGTTGTGTCTCCATTTTATATTAGGAGCACCCACGTCAGCAGCGTAGTTACTTTTTCACAGACATATACACCACATACAACGTATGTCTCCTGAGCTATTGGTACAACGTATGCAAAGTAAAATCCTACCTGGACATACCGAGGCAATTGACGCAATTGTCCTTAAGGAGAGCTGCTTCGTCAACTGATTTATTAGCGTCACTGCAAAAGATGCAGCTACTGTGGTCTTTCTTTTGAATTGGAACACAATTGGTCGCTCTCCATTGCCACGCTATGTCTGTGGTCTGTCCACTCTGCTCTGCTTCCTTCGACTGACCCGCAACTGATTGTTTGTGACTGTTGATGACTCTCCCTGACTACTGACATTCTCATGACAATTACAGCAGACGTGGTTCTTTGTTGCATGATTGCGTCCACTGCATGGTAGCGTGTGTGCTGTGGCAAGTCCCCTTTTCCTTTCCTTCTCTCGCTTCTCATCTGTTCTGATACAAAGTAAGATTGAACCAACAAAGCGATTCTACGGTCTACCACCACTGCACTCACGCACTAAACTAATGTCTAATCTACCTGCAGTCAACTGCGTGCAGAGATACGCGGATTGGTTTGTATTTGGTTTCGCGTTTCTTCCGGGTCGTGTTCTTCTACTTTCTACGCATTCATCCTTCATCCCTCACTCATTCTTGTCAGAACCAACCAAGCATCATCCAATCCTTTGAAAAGGCAATGTTGGTGATGACAACGTTAAGAACAACTTTTGACAAATGCACACGTAATTTGTGAATGCCAACGAGGGAGATGTGCCAAAGAAGAAACATTGGCAGAGGCAGGCAGGCGCAGGGCCGTAGAAGTTTTTGGCAGTCTATCTGAGCTGAACACGAAACAAGAGTGATTTGTAATGTAATAATTTAGTAGAATATAAATTTTCCCTTTATCTGCCGATTGTTCGGAGGTTTCTCCTTTCTAGTTCGGTAGTTGCTACTGAATGCTTGAAAAAGTTAGTTCTGCCAGGGCAAACTCGTGCCCTGGTTCTACACAGGGCTACATTGCTACCAGATGTCTGACGCGTCGTTCATTTGATTTGTATCTCAATTGTGGCCTGACTGTAGTTACAATAAAATTGGACCCAAACTGGATATAATTCTAGTAGTTTTCACTCTGACAAGTTGTTACGTTTTACAAGTGAATGCTCTACATTACGGAAGTCGTCAAGTCGAGACGATTGAGGAGACTGCAGAATCAACACTTTCAGCCTGACAGATTCACCCCTGTCTTCACAAACACCTTTCTCGTGTACTTTCCGCCCAGTACGCTTTTGTAGGTAATCTCTTGGTGCGTCCTCCAGCTTGGCGAGTGAGACTTTCTTAGGCGGCAAAGCACGTTTTTCACGGAAACAGGAGACGCCCCAAGGAATCTCATTCTCCGTCTCACTTCTCAATATACAATGCATGGTCATATTATTACTAATGAACTGGACTGGAACAAGTTGTCAAGCAGCACAGTTCTAGTCGTGGTGAAGGTGAACGCCATTGGGTGTCCCAGAGACAGGTCCCAGCCTGCGGATGGTGTGGTGGTTCAGACGGGGAGACAGGTTCCGTCCAAGAGCCGTGGTGGAAGAATGAAGAAAGAGGAACACTTGCGGGTTGCGGAATCTCCTACTTGTGGTGGTCGAGAACCCTGTTGGGGTGGCTTGCGTTCATTTCTGCAGGATGACGATGAAGATGGCACGAAGAAGAGTCGAAGAATTGACGTAATTACAATTTTAAAAAGGAGCAATCGTCAGCACCAATCGTCTTCGTCGTCGGAGAGTTGGTGGGGATGTGGGGCTTCTGTGTTTGTGGTTGCTGGTCCCATTTCGGAGTATCCTCCAAGTTGAGTTGAAGATGCAGCGGCATGTCGCTGCTGTTGGTGGTGGTAGCCATTTGGCACTTGACGTTGCTGACGAGGCGATGGCGGTAACATCCTGTTACCACGACCTGACACAAAGAGAGGTTGAGAGTGACTCGCTGAAGGGGCACTCACAGGCACAACAGACTGATCATCTGCACACATGAACACAATCAGAAATCCAATACTCAATTTTAGGCACATCAACACGAAACGAGTACATTACTTTTACATACGAACGAGTTACGACTATCACCACTACGAGAAGTACGACCAGACACAACTCACAAATCTACACACAAACAGCAAGCAAGCAACCCCGTCGCTCCCCGCGCATCACCAAATCAAACAGTTGTCACAGTCACTGCTCGGCTGCCACAACGGCTCACCCAACTCCATTCACACATCTTCGCAATGGAAACAACACTTTCCAGTACTACAAAACAGAAAACCCAACAAGGACATGGACAGAACAGCTACAAACATATGCTTCAAAATTATCCAATCAAAATGTAAAACTTCATACTGTCACAGCCACCTGCACTTCTCTCCTCGTTTTATCAAAAGCCGAGTAAGTAAATGGTAGATAATTAAGTAGCTATTTGTATTCTTATAAATGTCCATAATTTTACTGTGGGTTCAAAAACAAGAAAAGTGTCATTATCCACTTCAAAACATACACAGGATTACAGGATGCTAAGGTCAAAACTAATAGTCAAGAAGCTAATTAAGTATCTGTTGCACTAAACTAAATGATCAACACTAAATGATTGGGTCTAGTCTGGGCGGGTAGAGGGACGGTTCTACCGCCTTCTACCCTTCCATTAAAAGGGTCTACCCCAGAAGTGGTGGGTTACAGCTACTACGAAAGTAAGTGTAGCTGATGTGTTAGGATAGTTAGGGTGGTTACGCTTCATTTTTGAAACAAAGAGATGATAATTCAAGAAAAGGCAAATTTACGAATCAGGACATCAAGGTATATTTAGTATGCAAGGACTCATTCAAAGTATGCCTAATAAGCAAGAACCAAGGACTAGGGTATCCAATACCGAGGGGGTCTAGCAATACCGGTATTCGGTATTTTCGGTATTGAAGCCTTCGGTAATACCGGTATTAATACCGCAAATATTAAACACATTAAATACAGAGAAATTGCTAGTATTTTGCAAAATTGAATCTAACAGGTAGTTTATTCGTATATTATGTATTAAAGAAAAAATTAACTATATTGATATCGATATTTTTAAGCACCAATTAATATATTAATTGTGCGTAGTTTCGCCAAATTGGCTTAGGTTGTTTCATATTTCCGAGCTTGTCGCCCAGAAATAAAAATCAACAACCACACTAAAAACCTACTATATAAAAAATACTACTTCAATCTCAATTTGCTCCAATTGCTAACGATATTTTATCGGCTAGGCAGATTTTTATCTGTCCATCTGTGCTATTTCGCCCTTGTGAGTAAGTCCTGATAAAAAAACTATTACAAAATTACATTAAACTACCGATCTTTAATACTTTCAATTTACTTTACAATTTTTGCGGACAATTGTCACTAATGGTTTAGAATGAATTATGAACTTTTAGATTTATTCTAAACACATACATAAGTTTGTTTTAATATCCGTCGTAATAGATTGGTAAAGAATTCTAGTAACATTTTATACCTTATCAGCCTTACCTTTTTGCCTATCAAACAAGTGATATTTTTGTGACAAATTCATTACCACTAACAATGAGTTTTGAGTTTACACATAATATCCATATATGAGCATGAGTTTAGATATGTTTGTTCTCTTCTCTTCCTGTTTTACTATTTGTCATACTCATTTGTATCCTCTATCATAAATTACTATGTCGTTTACGTTTAGACTGATTTATTATGACAAAATATTTTTAGGGTATAAAATGTCTATTTTCTATGCTAGTTTGAAAATAATATTGCACAATTTGAACATTTTTAGATTCTAACCCACCAGCGTAATATTTTCGGTAATACCGGTATTAGAGGAAGCAATACCGGTACTACCGTATTGGATAACCTACCAAGGACTCATTCAAAGGTTGTCTTTGTTTAGTTGGCTTAATTCATGTGGGAACATGGATGGAAATCATCATTATCTCTGGAAGACTTTAATACGTGATCAAAGCGATAGTAATAGCGGCAGATTTTTAGTCTGTCAATTACTTGAACAATTAGTTGAAACAAATAGCTGAAAAGTTCGAAGTACTAGATATATTTAGAAGCTAGTGATAATTATAGCGAAAAATTTCAGTCATGCAGGCAATCGGGAAAATAAAATCTAAAATAATGGAACTAGATATACACAGCATGCAAAACAGTAAAACTTTTGAGCATTACAATTATATTCACGAAAAAATTGGTGCTGAAAAATATCTTACGTTAAATATAAATTGGGCTATCGCTAAATTAATAATACAACTTAGACTTAACGCTTTACATATTACAATTAAGGGTAGGAATATTAAACTTAAAGCAGAAAAGCTTCTACCTGGTGAGAGTATTAATAATACAATTTGCAATAAATGTGATCTGAAAGAATCAGAAAATATTTTCCATTTACTCTTTAGTTGCCCACTATATAGTGGAATTACGAATAAGTTTATGAAAAATATCGATAGCGAGGGATTTAATGTAAATAACTTCTGCTCATTGTTTAAATCATTTGATGTAGCAAAAAATTTTAATTTTAAGTGATTTAAGTGTAAAGGCTATAGCTATAGGATAAACATTAATAGCAGCAGATCGTAAAAGTGGGATATATATTGGAATGCGAAAACACTAATTTTAAGTTCTCTGGGGGAGACCAGTTTACTATTTTGTAAGTTGACTGGAGTCTGACAATAAAGCCTTTACATTCCAATTAATGTGTCAATGTTCAAGTAGTAAATGTGGAAAATGTCTGTTTTAAGTTAGAAGGTGCTCTTTTCAAGGGCATACCCAGGATTTCTGTTGGAAGGGTACGACCTAATAAAGGGACATTTGGGGCTTAACGCGTGCCCAATGTACTCCCCCCTTGGTACGTCCTTTAAAATAAGCTTTAAATTCATTTTCCAATGAAGGCTGCAACAATTACGTGACCCAAAAAGACTTGCAGAAAGTGTAGTGAACACTAGACTTGGGAACGGGCTCTATTTTTCGTACCCGACCCGATACCGACCCGAAAAATATGAAGCCCGACCCGAACCCGTTTCAAGTGAAAAAAAGATAATCCGACCCGGAAAATGTGAAACCCGGCCCGAACCCGTTTTAATGGAAAAATATATAACCCGACCCGAATCCGTTAAGCGATTCACATTCTCGCATTACCCACCCTCACTGAAGAAGAGACTACATATATATCTGTAGATATATACTTGACAGTATAAAGAGAAAGTATGGAGACTCTACAAATACAACTATTTATTTATTATTTTGATTTTTAAAGGTTTGCCCGAACCCGTTTGACTTTATAAATTTCAAGCCCGAACCCGACTCGTTTAACTTTACAAAAATTCATGCCCGAACCCGTAAATTTCGGGTCGGGTTTACCCGACCCGAACCGTTCCCAAGTCTAGTGAACACGTACACAAAGTTCTTAAATGTCCATCTAAAAACAAAAAGGGTGAACTACGACACATCTGGAAGAGAGTTTGAAATATTCTAGCAAGAAGTTCACGTAGTAAGAAAATGCTCACATATAATTTGTCATCCGCACAAATGTTGAAGACATCTAAAAAACCATTCATGAAGATGTACCTATAGTATAGACAGGCTAACACCAACCGGTCACAATATGAACCGGAAGACAATCAGTAGAAAACTTGTCAGCTGACAGATACGAGTTGGTTTTGTAGTCACTTCAGACTTCAGATGAAGAAAAGGAAGTTGTATCTAAGTAATTGCAAATTGCAACGGAAAAATGAAAATAACTTAGACACTTAAAAAGTTGGGAAAACGTTGCAGTAAAGATCTTATTTGAAAGAACCGAACAGAGAAAAGCTTATGGTGGTTGAAGCAATGAGTGGACGAGGAAGACTTCCTCTGAAAGCAGACCTTCAGAGTGAAAATTAATTCACAATATTGTGTTAACGATTTAAGTTTTAAAACGGGCTGTTTGACAGGAAGGTGAAAACATTAGAAGGTGTTTGGAAAAGTGTTTAATCAACACCTCAACTACATCGGGGCGGGCCATTTTTCACTTTTACAACTTGAACTTGACATGTAGATAATTTTCACGCGTCACGCGTAGAAGTCTATCCCAGAAATGATGTCCATCTTCTGTACGGAATAAAATGAAATATGTTATGAATTTGGAAAACGGCAACAATTGTGGCATTTAATTTTTAATAGTAGAGGAAACGGGGGTGAATAGAATAGGTTGTGATAAATCATTTTTCATTGACAAAAATACAGCGCAATCAATTTCCATTGGCTGTTTCTATAATTGAACGCTAGGTCTCTCGAGGTATACAATTAGAATTTTTATTCAATTTTTGCTAACACCTGACCATAATAACATTTTATTCGAAACTCAGAAAAAAATTTCCATGCAAAATTTCTGATTTCATAAAAAATTGTAATTGTAATACACATTCATAATTCTTTGGATTTCCTATTTTAATTGGAGTTATATAATGGCATGAAAACGCCCATTTATTTTCTAGCTACATTTCTTTCAAGATTTTCATTTTCATGAAACTTTGTATGAAAATAGGGATTGGTAATGTGTTCTTAATTTAATTTTTTCCAGCAAGGCAAATAATTACAAATAATTTAAATCTGCATTTTTATATGCACCCCTGTTTCCTCTATCCATCCTAACAAAGACATTTTTCAGATCATCAATAGTTGTCCGTTAGTGCTTCATGTATGCAAGTGGACAGTTACTTATTTTTGAGTGGAAAGTCCAACTTCTAGGGATTACGAATGACTCTATTTCTTGAACGAATTGTTGAAAGTGTATAGAGGATGAACATGAAGGATATGACATACAGGAAGAGTGAGGATCCATTGATCATCCTCTATTAACGCACTCTGATCATACAATTGCACGAGGTGTCGCGTAGTGCTGCAACACCTCATTTTTCAGGGATATTTTTCGACAATTATCGAGTCGCTTGAGTCTCATGTTGGCAAGAATGGTCAGCAAATGTGAATTAAATATGTAGCCAATTTCCATTTGTCCGTGCACTGTGTGCAGAGGTAATAACGAAGAATGAAAGTGAAAGCGGAGCATGGACACTGACACGGAAATGATAGATAAGAGTGGAAAAGCCATGGTTGTGGTTGCAAATGTTTGGAAGTAACAGCAACTGCAGAGGGGACGAAGAAGAAGGAGGGCGAGTGTGTTGCAGTATACACAGATCTTACAGATGGAGTGACCAGCGGGTGAAGAATGGAGGCCGGAGACATGAAGGAGTGAGAGGAGTGTTGAGTAATGCGAGAAGTGTTTGGGGATGAGGAAGCGGAGGGGAAGCGGCGGGCAGTGTGCGGGGACTGTGGGGAGCGAAGCGTGGAAGCGACAGAAGGAGGCGTAGCTGGCACCGGCAACTCTCTACTTAGAACAGAGTAATGAAGTTCAAAAGAAAACCCCTCGAATGAAATATTTGGACGGAGCTAAGAATGACTAGGAATGGTTGAATGGTTGTGTTGCAGCGACTAGTACGTTGTAGAAGTACCGGAGTGAATGAAGTAGAGGTAAGAGTAACGTAAAGAAGAAGAGACGTAGATACGGAAGAACAATGATTGCACATACACAAGAGAAAGTATTTGGTGAAGAAGTTGAAAACGATATACAAAACGATTATTGAAAGGAGCTGTTGACAACAAGGGCGGGGAGTTGATAGAAAAAGGCTACCTAAGGCAACGGCTTGTTCAAAACTGAGAGGATCTCTTCTGATTCGGGGTTCTGTGACTTGTCTCCAAGGCTCTCTAGGCAATTCACGGCGCCCACGTACTCCTCGTAGTTCTGGAGTATAGGTACGCATCATACGAGTGGGGGAAAGATTCAGTCTAGGGAAATTGATGGCTTCAGCCGAGCCTGCCACACCCCAGATAAAACATCGCTCGAGGTTTATTTGAACTTCATACAGTTTATCGCTTCTTCCTTACAAGTTTATCCATTTCCCCAAATGTTTCAACAATACGTAAATAATTCAGCAATCATAATCTCTAATTACTAGATACGGAACACCCTCTCAGAAATATTCTACAGGATGCAATTTCACTTCAATACTTTTACATGTGCAGATATCTTTACAAAGCTTTAGAAAATACTAACCAAACTAATATCATTAGCATAAAATATTACAAATTATCTGCCATGTGATTGTGTAGAACCAATCACAGGGAAAGTGGGAAGCATCCGGCTACTTACAAATCCCTTCCTTTTTAAAAGATTCCATTCCTGAATCCTTCGGGATTTCTTCATTTTATAAGCAATCCTTTTCTACACAATATTGCACGTACTCTCACTCTTATTGCAAAACATAACTAATTAATTAGCTGAAGAGTGCGCAGAATTCAGCCGATTTAGGCCAAGCAGTTTGCAAAAATAAAAGTCGTAAATTGCAAAATGTGTAACTATTAGACTGCATAGTCTAGGAAATCTGAACAAAATGAATGAATGAGTATTTGGAAAGTACGCAATATTTTAAGGGTGGCGATTGCGAAATATTCAAAACCGCTCTTGTATTTGTAGATAATGACGGAAGTGTTGGGGGTTACTATTCCGCCAATGAGGGCAGTCACTTCACTTAAAGGCCTTAAAGGCGTTCGGTGTATGGTTAGTATAATAAACTCAATACCCAAATCCGAATTACATAAATTACATTGCAGCCTATTGGCATATTTTATGGATGGGTCCTACAAAGCAGACTTCTCCACGTTGATGGAAAAGTCTGTGGATGAAAGCGCACCGATGTATGAACCCAAAGTCCGCTACTTTTGTCGATCCATTCATTCAGCTCAATTTTGACAGGATAGCTAATTTAGCTAATACAGCAGTACATGCAAATGCTTCATTAGTGAAGTCTTTAGTGAGGCATCCTTTAGAAAATTTCTGATGGGTTATAATTGTCTATCCCGGGTGCTTTTAAACAGACAGCCTAGCCTCTCTTTCTTTGCACATACCTGAAATGGGCTGGTTAAAATTCCGCACTTGTGGAGGCAGTCGAAGTGCAGACGGGTGAGGTGGAGTAGCTGGCAACCGTCGTCCACCTAAGCACAAACACACGTCCCGCCACATCTTAATTACGTTTCTCCGTATTATTACTCCGTTCTATAATTCCAAATTCCCAGGTGCACATTACGCAATTCTTACCAGATCGTCTCCCAGGAAGCATGGGGTAACTACCATTCGGATGATACGGTCTCTGGTGATACGGCGGACTGGGGGATCTTTCCAGACTGTTACTCGCTCTTTGCAGCCTCCTGCTCAACAAAACCAATTTGTTAATCCACTTCACACTTTCAAGACGCACACAAATTCGGTCCACACATTGATTCATTACTGACTAATTTTCACAACCTGTCCTTACACTGCCAGCACTACGACTACAACTTTAACCCTCTCTTACTTTTCTATATACACGTTGTCCATACTCATGTGTCATGTGCTCCGCTTAAGGGTTGGTATTATCAATCTCGCAGCTTTATAAGCAATTCGATGATTTTTCTGGAATGGAAAGTCGAATTGAAACATTGTCATTTTGGGAACCTAAAGATATTTTCTATCGTAATGTATTCTATTATTTTTGCAAAAAATGTCAACTGTAGAAGACTGCATAGAAGAAAAATGAAAAGTCTTAGTTTAAAAAATTCAAAGACTTTTCATTTTTCTTCTACAGTTGACAGTTTTTCGAAAACTAAAAGAATACATTATTATAGAGCATATCTTTAGCTTCCAGGTGACATCTGGGATCCACAGAGAAGTAATCGAAACTTCCTTAAAGAATATTTCGTGCTAATGGTAAATGTTGTGAAAGTGACAAAGGCGATTGGAGCGAGTAAAGAGAAAAGTGTGGACTGTCGAATTGGTTTGGAAAGAATAGTGACCTTGGCGGGAGGAAGCCGTTGTTGCTGGCTGGTTCTGGAGTGGAAGGACTAAGTGCACTATCGTGATACCCTGGCCGGAATCTGACAGGAGAAAGAGAGAATTCATTGCCGTGCAACTTGGCTCGAGCTCTTCCTCTCCGTGAAGTCTCCACACGAACCAAGTCCACCATATCGGACACCGCGTCGCTGAAACCCACGTCGTGGGGATGAACTCCTCGCCGGGTTGGAGATGGAGACCGAGATCTATTTTGCCGTCCGTGCCCTTGTCCATGATGCGGATGTAAATACATGTTTTCTGCAAATGTTAGACACACCCTCACTCTTACTATCTCATAACCAATCTTCCAAAGCTAGTCAAAGGCAATTAAAATATTGCTACTTCTATTGGCTGTCCACAGCCATTTTCATATACGATAGATGTACATAGCCATCGTGCAGAGGGGAAAATATTTAACGAAAATGGGCAAAATATACTGAAATGCTTAATGTAAACAATGCATTTGCCCTTTTCAAAAAACTTTATATCCCAACAGGGGCGTATCTAGAAATTTGTAATCGGGGGGGGGGGGGGGG
>JABASD010004498.1:0-15312 GCA_019776165.1 Pogonognathellus flavescens
TTGGCGCTTGTATTTCGAAAATTGAAATTATGAAGATAGATGTAGCGAGATATTTACAACTAGTATGTGCTACAAAAATTTCGTCAAAATCGGACCCCAATTGTGGCCACCATTTTGAAATCCGATTTCCAAGTTTTCGGGAAGCAGTGTTCCCCCGACAGGGGTATGTGGGTATAAAATATTTGTATAAACAGATGTGTATTTATTGTAGGAACGATAATAAGGTGAAATAAGTTTGATTGGAATGCTGCCAGTGGTATTTTTCAGTGATTTTCTGAAATTTTGTAGTAGTGCCCACATGTAGTTCGTTTGTTATCCGTTAAATCGCAAGTATCTGCGTCTATACTAAGAACAGCCTTCGGAGTGTATTTACAACGGAGCAGTGTGTTGCTTAGTACTCGCTAGACTAGTATAGGTGTACGAATTTATATTATAGTAACTAAATTGATACTAAATACTTTTTTAAAGCTCCATGGGGAGCATTTCCTTGGTAGCACACGAAGCCTGAAATCACTGCTTAATTTTTGAATTTGGAAAAAATCCTTCACTTACGTTTGCAATGGACCCAGAAGATTGGGGTTGAATCCTCCATCCCCGCTTCTATAATACGCAGAAATTCTCACAGAAATTATTTCACAAACACGATTTTGTGTATTGTGAAATGATGTGAAAAGATTTAACTCGTGGATACCTCCGATAACTCTTGTTTCAAATATAATGTTGTTTTCCCATTACATTGAATCATAATTTGTTTATATCTTTCAAAACGATAAAATGTCCACTCAATTTAATATCTAGAGATGGACCCCAATGGACCACCGACAGATTGTGCACGGAAATATTCTAACTCCATGTTGTTCAAGTTGCTGTAGGATTCTGAATCTAAAAACAGAGATGGTGTACAAGGCCTACAGTTTAGTACTTTGCTTTCTCCTGCTTTTTCTCACAAAAAACTTTCTTTAAAACTTGTGACAGCGGATGAAGATTAAACACGCATGCAAAATGTAAATCATTTTTACTGCCACATGAGAATATTATTTTATTATTAACGTTCTGCTTAATAGTCATGAAATTCAAACCTTTACTTTGAACATATTTATTTATTTATTGTTTGTTACACAATATCCTTTGATTTGCTTTTATACATGAGAGTTTGTGACACAATTGCATATCGTGCGTATCTTTAAACGGCCATATTGTACATGCATCATGCAAATACGATACGCACACTGCTACGTTACAACACGAGATTACAAAGGTATTTACACGCACGCTAAACTCTCTTCTTCATACTACTTTATTATTTGTGGCCATAAAAATGACTTTATTAGTGCAATATCAGTAGCACATCACATTACGTATGCCATTAATCAAAACTCTACACACGCCACACGACAGCAAATAACACTTTTTATAATTTTAACAAAATTTCAATGCCGTGATAATTTATATCAGTCAATTAGTTGGACACTTTAGCTTGCTTGGCGAATTATGACATCAAATGCTCTCCGTTCCATTGTGTCCTATCATAAGATACGGATTTAAAATATTTATAGCCCTGGAAAGCTTTAGAAGAAAGCTATTTTCCCCAGACTTCTCTTCCTGCATCGTGCTTTCCATTTCCCCAATATAAATAATCACACACATAATTTTTACACAAAGTAAAATAAATACAAATATAAATCTTGTTTGTCTAATGTTTTTCATAATTGTCTCTTAATTTGAGATTGCCATTATTATTATAGACAATATGATTTGAAGAGTACTGTACACGTTTAACCGCAGCTAGAGAAATATCGTGAGAAATATTTGTATGCATATAGTATTACGTCTTTTGAATGTTGAGGTTACAAAGTTGGTGAAGGTCCCCCTTGCTCTGATAAATAATCCGATCACTTCAATGGGGTGTTTAAAAAATTATAATTCAGCATTTACATAGGGTACGTCTTCATTTTATATAGACACGCACTTTGACAATCAATAACTCATGAAGTGCTGGCCTGGATTTAGACGGGATGAACATTTTCAGAAAGACAATCGGATTTCCAAGTGACCTATAGAGAAAATGACACGTATCGAGAAGCGGCACCGGAAGTCTGAAGCGGTAGCAGAAGTTATTGTCATTTGTTTGCCTATTGTTCGCTGTAAATGTTATTTTTGTATCTGACACGGCATAAACGGGTCGGTTGACTTCTTTCACTTTCGTTTACTTGTGCAATATTTATAACATTATAACTTATAAGTAGATAGTGCTCATCAGCTATTCTGTCTTATTCTTAATTTTAGGACTCTTCAACATTCAAGGCATTCCCAAAAAAATCAGGTTCAACTTTTTCAGGGTTTCATAGGAGTCCTCCTAGCTGGATTGTTGTAGGTGTGCTCTGTGTAAACTCTCTTAACTTGGAATTACTTTTCATAGCATAAGAGAAAGTAACTTACAGTAAGAATTCCCTTGATTAATTTTTACCTTGTGTTGTATTGGATTGTACATAGCTAGGTATTTCTACGGCATTTTTCTGTACATTTATTATTGTAATAGTAATAATAAGGTTTAAGGTATACACGATTATATTTTAAAGGCTTGCTTATTGGTTGGTTGGAAAAGGAGAGGATAAAAGAATGATGATGGTATTATAGTGAAGCTAAGTGATATAGGAATATGGTGAGGGAGTTGCAGTGTCGAAGTGTATGTATAGACTGTGGAGTATAAATGATGTGATTACATAAGTATGGCACTGCAGTGTGCGTGTGGCAATGCATATAACTGTAAATGGTAGATAGGGGGTGTATGGTTTTGTGTGATAAATTATGTTATCATCAAAGTGACAGCTGTCTTCATTTCTACATGAGACAGTTTTTGGATGAGCTTTCTCTCTAATAACAACTTGTGAAGCTGCTGAGCTGTCGACTGACAATCAGTACATATTTGTACTTATAGCTATACTAACAATAAGAGTTTAGAAAGAAGCCTACACCTAACAATAAGCTCGTTAGTAAATATTTCAACTTTCTGCACGATGACAGCCCACAAAGCTTATTCCACCACCACACACAGGCACAGTGCGAGTAGCCCAGCCAGGGCGAACCTCTTTTTACTCCTTCCCATCAAATCCACTGCTGTTCCTCTTTAAATCTCATTCCAACACTGTCGCTCCACACTCTTCCTTTTTCAACAAATAATATTATTGTCTCTTCTTCCTATTCATAATTAAGGTCGGTAGGTATATACAGGCATGTAAAAACAAAAACTATACCACCAATACATTTTTGTTTCCTCCGTTTGAAAATATGTCGCAGCATTAGTGCAGATACAACTGCATTAACTAACTAAATGAACTAAAATGTTTTAAATGCATTCTTAACAATCAGACGCAATTCAGTATGTATAATTCAATCTTAATGAAGGTGTAGTAATATAAATAATTTTAGGATTTCCCCTATGTAGATTCGTTAGGCTTTATACTAGCTTTTATTACTACACTACAATTGCAAACCTCAAAATTTCGGTTTAAATTTGTTTCTTTCAGTATTCATAATTTCATGGTCTGATAAGTCTGAGAAATTAGGTAAGTCTGTAGATAATTTTAAGTCTACAGATATGTAAGTCTATAAGAAAAATATGTGGAAATTACAATTTTGTATATTAAATGGCTATTACAGGTATTGATTCATTTTTACTGTCACATATGTATATAATACCTGTATACATACCTAAGCACAGAGTGGGTACTTTCTACCTTGAATGTGTTTAATTCTGTAGTGATAATATATTTGCATGTCATTCCAATATGCATTGTATCTATAGTGGTTCTGCATGGGTCAGAAAAGTAGGATACACATTTTCCACACACAATTAGACAGCCACAGACAATTAATAGACATTAAATTACACAAGACTTTAAGCGATCGCTGTAATATTGAATTGAGTGCGTGGGATGAATGATTAAGTCCGGATTTACAGTTTGACTTAATTGAAACTTGTAACATTAGCCTCTATGTGTAATCTCTTGTAATTAGACTCTCTTTTGTAATGTGTGACTCTATAGATGAATCAAGATGAACATTAGATGTTCATAGAATGATGTAAGTATATATTGTATAGGAAAATGTACATCATTCTCTTCACATTTTATTTATACACTTCTGAAGAATTTTCTTAGCTGTGTAGTTTAAAAAATCAGATAGGTAGTTCCTATATTTTATTATAGTAAGGTGGCCAGTTCTATATTGTAATAGAAAATAGTCCGCACTATTACATTGATCAAATAGATAATCAACGTCTCCATTGATAACTCTAGTCATTATAAAATTGTCAGTTGTAGTGATCCTATATTGTATTTTACCATGTACACATATCTTTACAAAGAATTATGAAATGCTTTCACATAGGGCTTTCACTTTTAATTTGTACCCATATAATAGTGTGTGTGTGTTACAGTAGTAGTATTTAACAAATAAAACGCTCGTAGATGAATTCGTTTCCACAATGATTGTCAGTTTCTCGCGAGAAATTATTAAGAAATAGATTTCATCCTATTGTCTCGAAATTGATATTGGGGAAATGGAAAATTAAGAAAGTAATTAGCATCCTAGGTATTCTTCTGAGTTTTGTATTCAGTTCTTCAGCCCCCGTCTTATAGCTTCACTCCTATGGTAGTTTTGTTGAGTATTATGATGGTTGAGTTATTTTGCGGTAGTGCTATGGGGGTTGCTGTGTTGCATTATTTTGAATTTTGCTCATCGAATGATGCGGTCACAGAGCGGAAACGTGAAGCAGAAAAGGAAATTGAATTTGGTAGCGCATCAAATTTTTTAATGTCCGGCCATCATTTTCATGTTTCACTTTAGCTGCTTACATCATTATTACCAACAGCCACAAATCGAAAATCTCTTGATTTTTCACTCAACTCCTCTCTCTCTACATGCGACAGCAGTTTGGAATATTACAAGGTTGACTGCTTATTGGCACAGGAAAGGTTTCTCAATATTTCATCTGTTGTCTCGTGATGCAGCATTTTTACAGGAAAGCACAATATATAGCGGTAGTTTTTTCATCTTATCGTCAAAATAATAATAGGTAGCATGAAATATTGCAAATTATCGTCACAACAAGATTTAGTCCATAAGGATAGCCGTATATAGATGCTTGGCACTAGGTAATTGATATGTATTTTATTTTGTGAACCCAAATTTATTACATTTTGCATGTACATACCTACCACAGCTATTTAATGTGTATAGGTACATTATAGTACATGGTCATATTTACAAATATCACTGCAGTAGTGGCACCGACAACATGGAAAATGTCAGCAAAGGAATTACTAAACGGTTTATGGTCGGTTTTAAACAAACTAGTACAATTTTTACTGCAAAATGCTTTATAAATTGATTTATGCAATTTTCACCGCATAAAACACTTTCTCCATCACATTACATGTACATACATCATCATAACTACTTTACTAAATCAAGCTTTCTCCGTTCAATTGCCATACACATAAATACTCTTACACATTTTACACGTACACACTTTACTGCACTCAATTTTTGAAAAATTAATTTAAAATTTTATTTGTGTAGATACTAACGATAAGTACATAGTAAAAGTAATATAATACACTTACCTATACTAACAACCAACAATAAGATATATGTATACGACAAAGGTATATACAAATAAAAAAAAGAAGTACTTACTATATGATTTGATCTATCTATGCTTATAATTTTGGGTTTTAAAAGCTTTTGGGTTTGGGTCAAATTATTTTTTCCTTGGTACAAGAAATAAACTAAGGTCAATTTGGAAAAGAAGAAATGCCTGTGTGTATAAGTGTTGAATTTAATTGCAAGTGGGAGTTGTATATTTAAAAGTGTAAAATGTGAAAGCGTTTCGCCTGTGAATTGTAGCCGAATAATCTGCGGACGGACCCGAACCCTATGGACCATTACTATTGTGTTTATAAGGCTGCGAGTATTGAGGTAATCCGCTTTACTTGTCGCTTTTCCCATAGAACTGAAATGATTGATCAGACTTTTATCACAATATGCACTCTGAGCTGAGCTTGCATCCCGCAGAAAGAACGTTGTGAAGCTTCATCTCATTCAATGTGTATAAAAAGTGGACAGATCTTCATTTCCTTTATACTTATATATACGCACTGTTGAATGGAATTTTTACGTGAGCCAATACAGCCAGCTCATAAATCTGTCAACATAGTGAGAACTAATTTCATTTATCATTATCATCGCGATTGATGTTTGAAATGTCCAATTATTTCTGAGCTGCATTTACCTGCCCCCTGTACTTAATGTAATTCTTTGCGATTCAATTTCCACAGTATACTAACAAAATTGATAGTAATTGGTCTTCTGAACCAAACATATACACTTGTTCACTCTTACGTACGTATAAATTGTACCGTGACGAATTTTTTTATTGGGGCTTCTTTGCAGGACATTAATACAGTTCTGTACGGGTTTCGGATTCATTTTGTGTGTTGTAGTTCAATTTTATTAACGAGAATTCCTAGAAAGTGTCCCGAGGAGAGATAGTTTCGTGAAAACGACGCCCATTATTACAACCCCGATTTTTACAACACGAGACCCGGTTTGCAATCGTTATTACTGCCGCTGACATGTCAAAACATGTCTTCATAATTACCCAGACATTGCATGCATCTTTTAATGTTGTCCCTTTCGATTGTATTTTTTTGATTAACAGCAACATTAGCGAAGATTGAATTTCCCCTTCAGATAAACTATTGACAATGCAATACACGCATAAAATACACAGTGCCTGTTTGTATATAAAAATAGCTGCAAAAATTACCTCTTGGTAATGCTTGTAACGTTTCATATCTTGTACTCATTTATACCATTACAAATAATATTATGGTATTCCAACAAATGGGCGAAATTGGGCAAATTTTCTGATTGCATCATAATACGAGAATTACAAATAGAGTTACAATTTTATTTCTGCATTGACCTGCTGGTATAGTAAATCCCTCAACGCACACGACATGATGATAGCACGATAGTGACAGCAAATCAGACAGGATTTGTGATAAAATTGTTTGAACGATGAGAAAACCCGAATGTTAGTCTATTCTATTGATAATTAGTAAAAAGTACAAATGCTTATGTTTGTGTGGAAGGAAATGTCACATGAAGTAATAATAGATCCATATAAGGGGATAGGACTATATAGCACTATATTATAAGAGCATCAGAATCCGTGGAAATATTGGTGAATCATAACTACCACATTCAAACTTTCACTTTGATGATAACAATAATGAACAGAGAAAAATAACGGGTGTGTAGCACGCTTGATTATGACTGGAAGTAACTGAAACTGAACTTTGGTTTGTGTAAGAAGATAAATCGATGAAGATACCCATTAAAAGTTAGCTTCAATGAGAAAAGTGATTATGAAAACTCCTGCCGAACGAGGGGGAACACTGCAAGGAAATCAAAGCCAATTTCCAAAAGTGTAAGTCATAGTCCCCATAAGTAATAGCAAGAAAAGAAGAAGAAGTATCCACAAGTAGAAACTATGTTTTGTACCCGTATACATAATATTAGTAATAATATATAAGGACTTTTTACAGTATATGCATACAAATGGAGATATTCCAGCAGAATAATGGAATTATAAAGCTATAGAAGTATTATAGTGCCAGTACCAGCAGAGCATAGTGTAAAGTGTAAGTAGGTATTAAGCAGGAAGTAAATTATTACCATGAAAAGAAGTGTGGCTTTGAATATTTATATTGAAAGACAAAACCTATAACTCGAATTGTGATTCAGGAATATTGTAATTGTGAATTACAAACTTATTCCACCAAAACCCAAAGCCAAACCAAAGTTTTGGCTATAGAAAAACGTAATTTTCCTACTATTCTCACAGAAAGAGGTAGGGGACCGTGAACAAATCACAAAGTCGAAATTCAACAAAAGAAAAATGCAGTTGGGGAAATCCGACAACTCTTTCAAGCCAGACGGACAAACTACCACCAACACTTTACTCTTCTACACTGTCTCCTATAAAATAAGAATAAAGTCCATCTATAGATAGAGATACCACGATTACGTTACTATAAAGAATCGTACGCTAATAATACCATCTATAAGTAAAAACAAATAATATTTTCCAACACCAGAATTTAGAACATTGGTTTCCGAACATCCAAACGGTTTGCATTTTCATTGATACAATGTTAATTCACCATACTTTATGTTACCTATTTAATTTCAAAGGTATTAAAAGATTTTAACAATGAGATGGGTTAAAAATTTCGATGTTAATCTTAAGCAAAATCTGTAAGTACATTTAATAGTTGTATTATATTTATGTGTTTAGAAATTCGTGTTTGTAAACTGCATGTACCTAAATGCCCGTAATTCTCTTTTCGAGTGAAGTATTTTGTGGTTTAAGCAATAAAGTAATCGGAGAGACGGAGTCAGAAAACCCAAGCTCTGGAAGAGTGCAGAAATTAAACGACCTGACTTCAAGTTGTAAAATCCGTTTTTTTCCCTTGCTTGAGAAATCCAAGGGAACTTATGGTATATATAGAAACAGAATAAGAGTGTGGAGAATCAAGGAAGAAAATTAGCTCGGAGAGATGTTGGAGAGTTGAAGCCGAAGTATTTTGCTTTTCTGTGACTGTGTAAGTATTCCATTGAAATAAAGGAAGACAAAAAAATCCTGTACTTACACAATGTACCTACTTAGGTCTATGTATAAAGATTCAAGAACCTCAATAATAAATCGGTCGTTTCTCCACTGAATTAGATTATAACACAAGAAAAATACTACAGTTCTTTTAATAGAGTTATGGACGAATTTTTTCAGCCTAACTTTTTGTCGTCAAAGTCGAAGCACAGGAAATTTGCGTGACTTGATTTGCATTTTTCCCTCCTGTGGATTCTCTCTTTTGTTATTACTCTTTCCTTCTATTTACAATGGCTTCAGTACCTAGTGCATTGCTTATACCTAAGTAAGTGTATTCCTATACAACCTACATTTTATATTCCACCAGCAGCTTTTACTCTTAGAATAACAACGGCAAGTAAGTAAAAGTAGCAGCACATTGTGTGTAACCTTTTAGTCAGCTTATCCTTACACAATGTATAACTTCGTGTTTTGTGCATCTCTCTCATCTATAGTCGCAGGAGTAGTTCGTATAGTTGAATGCATGCTCCTACTTTCTTTTTCCTTTACATAGTACGAGTCTCACTCACTCTGACCGTGTTTTCTTAACCAGAATTTAAGTTGCCTTAAAGTTCTCAATAATTTCACTTATACTGCAAACTACAAACTACACGCTTTTTTGTGCATTGTGATACATACATACATAAATTACATATAAATATAAAATAGTACACTATATAGGCAGTATATCTCGTATACATAGTTGAGTTACTCCTTTATTTCTTATTTAATGCGAAGCATGATATCCCTGTAATGTAGATTCCATATCTTGAGCATTCCGCACTTTTGTATGTTTCTCTAACACGAAACTTGACACGTCATACTTGGTTTATTAGTTGATATGAAGCTGGGCAGGTCTTTTGCTAATAATATAATAACAAAACAGTATACTCCCATTATATAACATTCTACTATACCTATTAACATGTACATTTTGGTTATATATGGTAAGTAATGTAATAAACACTCTTCTTTTTTGGTACAAGGTCTTTATTCTTTCAAGAACCTATATAAGGGCTGTTTACATCAAAGTATTTTTCGCAGTTTAGTAGCTTAGTATATATTCTCAAAGAAATATTGCTTTGTGAATTGCATTCATGTATTTGCATTTTATTTATTTAGATTTAAGTCAACTCACAAAATATTGTTGCAAATTGCCTAAAAGCATAGCTATACCTTTTGATATCTGTAAAATACATATCTATATATAGAATTTACCTATGTATGCATGTTTATATGTACAGTAAAGAAATCACGTCAATACTTTTGTTGTATATGCATTGTGTACTATTCTAGACGGCAGACAATCAAAGGAAACCACTCTAAACCGTAAACTGTTCAATGTAATAATTAAGGAAACTGGAAAACATGCTTGGTTTTACTTCGTATATGGGATTTATTCGTCTACTTTGTTATTGCAATGACTTCTGCCCGCTTTAGCCGTATAGTAATTGACTTTCTTCTTGTTTTAACTCATGTTGTGACTAATCCAATAAGTTTTGCAAATAGCTTTTCGAAACCTCCCTTTCTTTTCTGACTGGAATAATACCATCTTGGTGTTTGAACACCTACCTACTCTACAATTTCCTACCGCAACCTTTGCATGTAACTTGACACCAACAGAATTAAAACGTACACATACTTCAGTTCCTTCTTCCACATGCCTACTGTGTATTTACTAACTTTTCATATATATAGGTATGTAGTTTTACCTATATATAGGAATTGTTGGTATATATAAGGATTATTATTAAGGTTGTATCAGTAACCCAGATCTTTCGGCAGTTGCGGCGTTGTTGGCTACCTTTGCAAATTTCTGTATCAGTGTGCATTGTAACATGAGACTGTATATAAAAGGAGTATCTGTAATATCGTATAGAGCATGTAAATATTTATATTTGCACTTAGGTACATAAGGTACATACATGCATATGGCTGGAAGGAGTTTACAGGAAAATTTGTAAAACTGAAATTCAGAAGGAATCCTGAAGGCAGAAGAGCATAGCGCGGTGTAAATAAAGACAATAATTATTCTCGTCATGTTACTGCATACTCCTTTGAAGATTTATTCGTATAATTTTTCTGCTCAGTCTAAAATAGCAATAAAATTGTAATTTGTCTAAAAACAATATTGACCCGGTTTGTTGTAGTGTCTGGCTGGATTCTACTACTCCTAGTACATTTATTTTGTAAAATAAAAGGTAGTATATGAGAAATGAGGATTTTTGGAAACATATATAGTAGTGAAATATTAGACAGAAAAAATACAGCGAACATTATTGAAAAGATTTAAAAGGTAGAGCAGATTTTCTTGCCAATAGATCTTGTTTGCTTAATATTAACTTTCGTGTAGACGAAAAGTGTTTTTCTACATATTGCATAAAAGCTTTGTTCGTTTCAGTATGCCAGACTGACTATGTGATGAATAGCAAAGCAGCATCTCTAGAATTTATTACATCGCATCCTCATGTAACATTTCCAGCATGCAGTTTTCTACTATTCCACGATTTACATTGCCTAAATAAAGAAAAATTACATAATTCTCTTGTATATCTCCCTTCACATGCATTTGTATTCTGTTCAAAACAGTAATCTCAAAGAAAAACACTTGTTTGAACTAAAAATTCTGCACACTCCAAAATATTACATTACAGAATACGTGATGAATATCAACACACACAAAACTATTTATTTATTCATACACCACCATACTTTTCCTTATTGTCTTACATCACTTCATTCCAATAAGCAAAAACTAAAAGTCAACTGTAAGCGTTGCATTGACATTTTATCACAAAAGAATTTAAATGCTCATCGCTCATTCATCAATCACAGCTTTTATTAGCTCAACCTCATAGCTCCAACAAATCCTGCCACAGTAGTAGTAAAAGGAGAATGATAACTTTTGGAGAAAACGTTCTGCCACAGGATTTTAATTGAACAATGTCAACCTGCCATCACATTCAATCAAGTCTACTTACTCACAAATGTCTAATAGTATATACAGACTAAGCCGAAAACCATGAACCATCATGACGTGTAGTGTAATCCATCTTCCCTTGTTATTAGTTAGTATTAGTATGCAATGCATACAGAATTAAACCTTCCAATTTCAAATAGCCGTACACCTAACACAAACACACACGCATTTCACCCATTGTATGGTAGCTCCGACGTTAATTCTAAGTAGCAGAGGCATAGCAGGGAGTTAAGGAACAAATATTATGTAGTATAATATTCCTTATGTTAATAAGTGTAACTAAAAGTAAATATAAAACATACTAAAACACGTAATAAGTTGCAGAACAGTATGTGTGCGTCTAAATGAGCTGCCACTGCCACTGCCACTACTATACTAAAAATACATTGCACACTTACACACAACACAGTATGCATACCTGCCACCACCTGCCTATTATAAGTACAATACCTTAGATACACTTCTCAGATTGTACTGCTACAATACAAAACTCGTGCAAAGCTACATGGGTGCTTATATACACAAAGAAACAAGCTTAGGTGACATTGATGAATGGTATTAACAACTTTCTACGCAAACAATGTGAACAAAGTGCGTGTGCTGTACTAAACTCTCCTGTGAATCCAAGTAGCACTTCCTTAAGGTCCTTTTCTCATTTCAGCTACTTATAATGAATGAAAGTGATATTTACTAATAATTCGTCTCATATTTTATATTACTCATGAAGTGTGTTATACATTGTTTGCAGAAAATAGACACACAAAAATAATGTACCTAGTTCATATTCCAGGTCTATAAGCAAAAATAATCAAAAAATGTTTTTACATTGCAATAGTAATATCCATAGGTATCCTTCATTGCTTCCAGTATTAGCATATTATAAAATATAAAAAGGTTTGCTGAAGGAATTAATTGTTCACTAATAATAATTTGTTAACGTATGTCTGATATTCACTGTATGGATTTCTGAATGTGGTAAACAAATGTATACCTGTGTGTAGATTATACGTACGTAGAAATACCAAGTAGTGAATATAAAGTAATGTACTGAATGAGTATGAGTGTTTATACTTTATACGTACACAGGCTAACACAGGTATAACGCATTATAAACGATTAGTGTAGTATTTTTGTTTTTGCTCCACTCACACTCAAACTTGTTGGCAAGTTAAATTATTTATGACAGAAATAATGTACAGCATTCATACGTGTTCGGAATAAAGTTTGTAATTCTTCTAAACTGTTTCGCAGTGCAGAAAGTTGGTTTCCGCAATGTATTCACCAAGAAATAATTAATAAGGCTAATAGTAATATGACCATATTATTTTTATGATTCATGGCTATACTTTTGTGGAACAATTTCCTTTCGTATTATATTATTGCTATGAGCAAGAGCACACAATGATATTTAAGTTGTGAAGTTATTCGGGTCAATTATGAATGGAATTGATGAGCAAAGTTGAAGTAGTAGTTATGAAATAAGACTGAAAGTGAAAATGAGTTCATATTCAATTGCATGTTTTAAAACGGTCAACTTTTTGTGTTCTATATGACTTTCATTATTATTTCCATTTGGGTTTCTCCTACAATTTACATTTTATACTTTAGAAGTATGTACAACACATTACGTACCAATGCCAACGGTAGAAATCTCCATTTCTTAAAACTACCGGGAACAATGCAGTCTTATTCTGAAGAACAAAACATTATAGAATATATTCACAGCAGGACAATTGAGTTTAATAGTTTCTGAAACACACACTAATCAAATCATATATCACGCGAATATGAATTAGATGGGTTTTCTCTACTGGATGAACGATGGACACATTTCCATTGAATTCTTCATTCGGGGAATTGAGATTTCGTGTATGTATAAAGTAAAATAAAAGGACAGAGAAAGATTTGTATTACTTAAAGCAGAGACGGTATAGTAGTAGTATAGGAGTGTATATATAACAATATAAATGTTGTATAAGGATGAGAAAGAGGAGAGAGATTACACATTGATTCTGAATTTGAAGTATGAATGAATGAATAAATAGGAAGAATAATTTTTAGGTTTATGGGTGGTCGGAGTAGAGCGCAAAGAAATTTGGCTTGGCAGAGAGTATTTTCAGGAAGCATGAAATGAATGGATATTATACTCGGTAGAGATTAAATGCTTCGTTTTTTCGTACTGTGTGTGGAAGTACAAGTACAAAACGCATTGAATTTCCAAAGACATAGTGACATCGGGAAATCAAGACTAAAGGATGACTGTGAATGGGAAGAATAAGAAAGAAGTCCAAACAAGAAAGCGTATTGAATAATATTGAAAAGTGGAAATTGGAAAGGAGCCGAAACGGGAAAAGCTTCTATTCTCTCCGCATTCATGTATATGAATACTCTTAAATAATATCCTTCAATGAATAAGTATAAGAGCGGAATGATTTCTTCTTTCTCATATTATACATACGACGACTACCATTTCCCCACTCAGTATGTCGCATCAAAAATGCAGAGCAGAACGCTACTTCTACCAGTACTTTTACTATTTTACTATTACCAGCACTACTACTACTACTGTACTCCCATGCACATTGCACACTCACTCTAAGTCTAAACTCACAAGGAAAGAAGAAGAAGAACCGAGTGAGTTTTTAGTCAGATATTTTGATTGAAGTAAAGAAAGCCCGAGTTCTGTCCTCTGTTCTTCTGTGACTTAACTTTGGCAAAGAAACTACTAAGCAAGCAATAGAAAAGTACCAAAAGGACGAACAAAAATTGTTCAAATATGAAATTCTAAAGAAACGCAAAGAAACGAAACGACTATTGATTTTTATCTGTCTATGAATATAGTACATGCACACACAACACACACTCTACATACACTACACCCACCAATTCACATACAGCACTTCTCTACTACTACTACTACTACAAGAAGAGAGAATAAGAGACGACACAAACGACGAATCCAATATAAAATATATCTGTTGTGTGTGTATTTTCTTTTAAATCTGTGCTGGGTGTTTTCAAAGAGTTAGCCCGTGATTTATCCCACATTCAAGTCAAACGGAAATCATTTTCTTATTTGTTAGTTTGCCAGTATCAGATATGTGGCTTCCCCCACCCTGAGCATTTACAAACAAGACTTTTCCATATCATCGCTCACTTGTCTCTTGTGTTTAACAACTCTCTCTCTCTCTCTCTCTCTGTGTACAGCTCCACCATGTAATATCTCCTCCTATATAAGTTTTCTATTCATGGGACAAAGTATATATGTAAATCCATATGCACATTGTTGTATTTATTACATGTGCAATTCTCCGTGTATGAAACACAAAGACCAGTAATTTATGCCAGCATTGTATATGAACACAAATTATATTACATGTAAATATCTCAGTCCCAATTGTCCTCATGTAAATCCAAATTTAATATTGCTATATAGTTCTACTAGCATGCATTATGGAGGTATGTTATGTTTACATATTGCAGATAAATACTTAGAAAATATTCGCTTTGCTCCACTTTACATAAATATTATATTATACTGCACTTGTCTTTGGCTTTTATTTAAATCCTGCTACTTTAAATTGCTTATGCCTCTTAAAAATATTTCTTTTAC
>JABASD010004499.1:0-15310 GCA_019776165.1 Pogonognathellus flavescens
CCTTCTGGAAACAAATTGTCGGCCTGCCTAATGGGTTTTGCTTTTTCACCCATTGGCGCATCTTCACGAGGTTTCTTATAAAAGTCACCTTCAGGGTGCAAGTTATCAGCCTGACGAATAGGCTGGGCCCTTTCTCCCACTGGTGCTCCCTCACGAGGTCTTTGATAGAAATCACCTTCCGGCTTCAGTTGATCCTCAGGCTTTTTAGCAGCAAATCTACAAAAGGTATTTTCTCAATTTAAAATAAAAAGTTGCCAAGATTTTGCTGTAAAGTGATATTGCTGCCACTTACCGTTCTCCTGGTCCTACAGGAGCATCCTTCGGTCTCTGATAAAAGTCTCCTTCTGGATGTAAATTGTCAGATTGGCGAATCGGCTTTGCTTTTTCTCCAACTGGAACACCTTCTTTGGGTCTCTGGTAAAAGTCTCCTTCTGGACGCAAATTATCAGCCTGTCGAATTGGAGTAGCCTTTTGTCCAACTGGTGCTTCTTCACGAGGTCTTCGGTAAAAGTCACCCTCAGTCTTAATTTGATCTTCCGGCTTTTTGGCCGCAAATCTACAAGGAAGATCATGTGTTTTACAGGAAATGCGTAATGTTTTATAATATTACCAACATTTGTCTCAATACGAATTTTACAATATTAGTGAAGTTTTATTTTTACTATGATTTGATTGCATTAATCACAGCTTACAAACGTACCTTTCTCCAGGACCAACAGGAGCTTCCTTCGGTCTCTGATAGAAGTCTCCTTCTGGATGTAAATTATCAGATTGGCGAATCGGTTTTGCTTTTTCTCCTACTGGGACCCCTTCTTTGGGTCTCTGATAAAAGTCTCCTTCTGGACGCAAGTTATCAGCTTGACGGATTGGCGATGCCTTCTGTCCCACTGGTGCGTCTTCACGCGGTCTCTTGTAGAATTCACCTTCCGTTTTCAATTGGTCCTCAGGCTTTTTGGCAGCAAACCTATTCAAGTTTCCAACATATAAATTTATACGTAACAATATTCTTACGATTAGTAAATTGAAATAAGATTCATGCGATTCATATGGTATATGAATAAGGCTATGTTTGAAAGAATCACCTTTCTCCTGGACCGATAGGAGCGTCCTTTGGACGTTGATAGAAATCGCCCTCTGGGTGCAAATTGTCAGCCTGACGAATTGGTTTCGCTTTTTCTCCAACTGGAACACCTTCTTTGGGTCTTTGGTAAAAGTCGCCCTCTGGACGCAAATTATCAGCCTGCCGGATTGGAGTAGCCTTTTGCCCTACTGGTGCGTCTTCACGCGGTTTCTTGTAGAAATCTCCTTCAGGGTGCAAATTATCAGCTTGACGAATAGGCTTTGCTTTTTCTCCGATGGGTGCCTCTTCGCGAGGTCGCTGGTAAAAGTCACCCTCAGTTTTTATCTGATCTACGGGTTTTTTAGCAGCGAACCTGGAAAAAAATTCAAACTTCTATTGTAAACACCATACGTTAAGAAGTCCATACATGAAATTTAGTTTTCCAAACAGCCTACCTTTCTCCTGGTCCCACGGGAGCATCCTTTGGCCTTTGATAGAAATCACCTTCAGGACGCAAGTTATCTGACTGCCGAATTGGTGATGCTTTTTGTCCAACTGGGGCTTCCTCACGGGGACGTTGGTAAAAATCGCCTTCAGTTTTCAATTGATCTTCTGGTTTTTTGGCAGCAAACCTGAAATAGGAATTAAAACCATGTAAACTGTTACTCTGTAGTAAAAATTAAATAATTGTCTCCAGTAGGTACAATAATTATAAAATTACTCAAGGTCTGTTACATGCTCCAAAAACATTGCTCGTACCAATGAATAAATAAATAATAATTATGTCATAATTTGTTTACCTTTCGCCAGGTCCAACAGGGGCATCTTTCGGCTTTTTGTAAAATTCTCCTTCTGGCCGCAAATTGTCAACAGGAACTCTAATTTCAGCCCGTTCGCCCAACTACAAGAATGAAGATCAAATATTATATCTCCCACAATTCAATAACATTATTAATGTTAATTATTAACATAATTATTCATTCAACTCTTAATTTCAAATGCAAAATTGGTTACCTTGAATGGCGCTTGTTCTGGCCGATCATAAAATGTTCCTACAAAATAAAATCACAAAAATTACAGTTGCCACCACGAACTATTATCAAGTTCCATAAGCAGATAGTAGTCTAACAAAAAATCGCCCTTTATATTTTATTACCTTCCATACGCAAATGATCTTCATGTTTTCGTACTTCATATCTCTCTCCTCTCATTGACTGCTGGAAGTCATGCCGAGAAGTAGTTTCTTCCATGAAGGTTCCAGACATTTTGAGGTTATCTTCATGTATAACTTTTTCCATTCTAAATTCAAGTATAAACATTATTTCTGAACTCAGAGAAGAAATTCATCATAAGTACTATTATCATTTTGATTCAATACTATTTTCTATAAAAACTATGTATAAAAATTGATTTTACCTTTCACCCTTGGCGTATACAATTTCTTTGGGTCTTTGATAGAAGTCTCCTTCTGGGTGCAAATTATCAGCTTGACGAATAGGTTTCGCTTTTTCGCCTACAGGGACAACCTCCTTCGGCCTCTGGTAAAAGTCGCCTTCTGTTTTTATCTGATCTTCAGGCTTTTTGGCAGCAAATCTTTACATAAACAATGTGCAATCAATATCATAGAACGAAGTGTTTCAAAAACGCGATAAACAGTTGAAGATTTCTTTTCACATCATTACCTTTCTCCTGGCCCAACAGGTGCGTCTTTAGGTCTTTGATAAAAGTCACCTTCGGGGTGCAAATTGTCAGACTGACGAATTGGTTTTGCTTTCTCCCCAACCGGAACACCTTCTTTCGGTCTCTGGTAAAAGTCTCCCTCTGGCCGTAGATTATCAGCTTGACGAATTGGTTTTGCTTTCTCCCCAACCGGGACACCCTCTTTTGGTCTCTGGTAAAAGTCTCCCTCTGGTCGCAAATTATCAGCTTGACGAATTGGAGTAGCTTTCTCCCCAACCGGGACACCCTCTTTTGGTCTCTGATAAAAGTCTCCCTCTGGTCGCAAATTATCAGCTTGACGAATTGGAGTAGCTTTTTGTCCGACTGGAGCGTCTTCACGCGGTCTCTTGTAAAATTCTCCTTCGGTTTTCAATTGGTCCTCAGGCTTTTTCGCAGCAAATCTACAGAGAATTTATTTCGCTTAATACCGGGTTTTGATTCACGTCAAACTTATTTAATAAAATATTCTCCATTTTGTACATACCTTTCTCCCGGACCTACAGGTGCATCTTTAGGTTTCTGGTAAAAGTCTCCTTCGGGCCGTAAATTATCAGACTGTCTGATGGGTTTTGCTTTTTCTCCAATAGGAGCACCCTCTTTTGGTCTCTGGTAAAAGTCTCCTTCCGGACGCAAATTGTCCGCTTGACGAATTGGGGAAGCTTTTTGACCTACTGGAGCGTCTTCGCGTGGTCGCTGGTAGAAATCTCCCTCGGGTTTCAGTTGATCTTCTGGCTTTTTTGCAGCAAACCTGTAACAAAACATGTTTGAATTAATTTTACCAATAGGCTCGTACAATTTTAATTGCTTTAAAAACTTATTGTGAGTATGCAAGCAGTTTTGCTGAATGCTTAATTGCAATTCGGTGGCTTATATGAAGTTACCTTTCGCCTGGTCCAACAGGAGTATCTTTAGGTCTTTGATAGAAATCCCCTTCAGGACGCAAGTTGTCTGCTTGCCGAATGGGCGATGCCTTTTGACCCACTGGAGCTTCTTCACGTGGTCTTTGATAAAAGTCGCCTTCTGTTTTAATCTGGTCTTCAGGTTTCTTGGCAGCAAATCTACACAACAAATGTTATTCTAGTAAGTTAGGTAATTTTAATTTTTAAAGTAACGTTAATTAAACCTGCTTGATATATTATTGCAATAAATTAAATTGCAGTTATTTTAGTTGGAAGGTTACCTTTCACCAGGCCCGATGGGGGTATCCTTAGGCCTTTGATAGAAATCACCCTCGGGACGCAAATTATCAGATTGTCTAATAGGTTTCGCTTTCTCCCCAACCGGGACACCTTCTTTGGGTCTCTGGTAAAAGTCTCCTTCTGGACGCAAATTGTCAGCCTGTCGAATGGGAGTAGCCTTTTGTCCAACTGGAGCATCTTCACGTGGTCTTTGATAAAAGTCTCCCTCAGTCTTAATTTGGTCTTCAGGCTTTTTGGCAGCAAATCTTAAAAAATACATAACAGAAACATTAGAAATGAGAATACACTAAATATACAGGTAATAAAACATTCAAGAAATATAATGATTGATTACCTTTCTCCAGGGCCCACAGGGGCGTCTTTTGGCCTCTGATAAAAGTCACCTTCGGGACGTAAATTATCGGTTTGACGAATTGGTTTAGCTTTTTCTCCCATTGGAGCACCTTCCTTAGGCCTCTGATAAAAGTCGCCTTCAGGGCGCAAGTTATCAGCCTAAAGTCACCTTCGGGACGCAAATTATCGGTTTGACGAATTGGTTTAGCTTTTTCTCCCATTGGAGCACCTTCCTTAGGCCTCTGATAAAAGTCGCCTTCAGGGCGCAAGTTATCAGCCTGTCGAATAGGAGTTGCCTTTTGTCCTACAGGAGCGTCTTCTCGTGGCCTTTGGTAGAAATCTCCCTCTGGTTTCAACTGGTCTTCCGGTTTTTTGGCAGCATACCTATGAGACAATAAAACCAATTTTATTTCAATATTCTAATTTATACAAATTATACTAATCATCTTGCAAAGAGGACTTACCTTTCACCCGGCCCAACAGGTGCGTCTTTCGGTCTTTGATAAAAGTCTCCTTCAGGACGCAAATTGTCCGCCTGTCGAATTGGAGAAGCTTTCTCCCCAATAGGAGCACCTTCTTTCGGTCTTTGGTAGAAATCTCCTTCAGGACGCAAATTATCAGCCTGACGAATTGGGGTCGCCTTTTGTCCCACCGGCGCATCTTCACGGGGCCTCTGGTAAAAGTCTCCCTCTGTTTTCAACTGATCCTCCGGTTTTTTGGCAGCAAATCTGTATTAAAATTCACATTTGAATGGTTAGTAATAATATTTTAAAGAATTTGAGTCTTCCCATCTCAAGGTATAGCTTAACAAACTTGTGATATTTTACTATATCCTTTACCTTTCTCCCGGACCGATAGGAGCGTCCTTTGGACGTTGATAGAAATCGCCCTCTGGGTGCAAATTGTCAGCCTGACGAATTGGTTTTGCTTTTTCTCCAACTGGGACCCCTTCTTTGGGTTTCTGATAAAACTCTCCTTCTGGACGCAAGTTATCCGCTTGACGGATTGGTGATGCCTTCTGTCCAACTGGAGCTTCCTCACGAGGTCGTTTATAGAACTCTCCCTCTGTTTTTAATTGATCTTCGGGTTTCTTGGCAGCATATCTATAAAAACGCCACCATTTTTAATCCATGTACGGTGGGTGGTATGATTGGCTAACAGGCTAACGCATGTTCATGGCTTCGATGAGAACAAACCTTTCTCCAGGACCAACAGGGGCATCCTTAGGTCTCTGATAAAAGTCTCCTTCTGGACGCAAGTTATCAGCTTGACGGATTGGCGATGCCTTCTGTCCCACTGGAGCTTCCTCACGAGGTCTCTGATAAAAGTCTCCTTCCGTTTTCAACTGGTCTTCTGGTTTTTTAGCAGCATATCTATATAATATTGCAAACATTTCATTATTTACGAGGTTGATTATTTTCATGAGCTATTGAAGTAACTTTATTTCTCATATATTTACCTTTCACCCGGTCCAACAGGGGCATCTTTAGGTCTTTGATAAAATTCACCTTCCGGACGCAAATTATCGGTTTGACGAATTGGTTTAGCTTTTTCTCCCATTGGAGCACCTTCCTTAGGCCTCTGATAAAAGTCGCCTTCAGGGCGCAAGTTATCAGCCTGTCGAATAGGAGTAGCCTTTTGTCCAACTGGAGCATCTTCACGTGGTCTTTGATAAAAGTCTCCCTCTGTTTTAATCTGATCTTCTGGTTTTTTAGCCGCAAATCTTAGTAAAGATCACAACGATGTTTTTTAATTGATTAATTTGTAACTTTGATGGTTGTATTAATGTCATTATCCCAATGTAAGATATTTTTGTTAATTCGTTCACCTTTCTCCGGGTCCAACAGGCGAATCCTTAGGTCGCTGATAAAATTCACCCTCAGGGTGCAAATTGTCTGATTGCCGAATCGGTCTAGCTTTCTCCCCAATAGGGGCACTCTCTTTTGGTCTCTGGTAAAAATCACCTTCTGGGCGCAAGTTATCAGCCTGGCGAATAGGAGTAGCCTTTTGTCCAACTGGTGCATCTTCACGGGGTCTCTGGTAAAATTCTCCTTCGGGTCTCAATTGATCTTCAGGCTTTTTGGCAGCATACCTGTGAGACAATAAAAACATTTTTATTCCAATATGTCAATCGTCGTAACTAAAAATCTTGCGAAGAGGACTTACCGTTCACCGGGCCCAACAGGTGCGTCCTTAGGTCTTTGATAAAATTCGCCTTCTGGACGCAAATTATCAGCTTGGCGAATTGGAGAAGCCTTTTGTCCAACTGGAGCATCTTCCCGGGGTCTTTTGTAAAACTCTCCCTCGGTTTTCAGTTGATCTTCGGGCTTTTTTGCAGCATATCTGTGACACAATAAAACCAATTTTATTCTAACATGCTTTACTAGTTATACTAACATTTTACAAACACAACTTACCTTTCACCGGGTCCAACCGGTGCGTCTTTAGGTCTTTGATAAAATTCGCCTTCTGGACGTAAGTTATCAGCTTGACGAATAGGAGTGGCTTTTTGTCCAACTGGAGCGTCTTCACGGGGCCTTTGGTAAAAATCTCCCTCGGTTTTCAGTTGATCTTCCGGCTTTTTGGCAGCATACCTAGGAGACAATAAAACCAATTTTATTTCAATATTCTAATTTATACACATTATAATAACCATCTTGCAAAGAGGACTTACCTTTCACCCGGCCCAACAGGTGCGTCTTTAGGTCTTTGATAAAAGTCTCCTTCAGGACGCAAATTGTCCGCCTGTCGAATTGGAGAAGCTTTCTCCCCAATAGGAGCACCTTCTTTCGGTCTTTGGTAGAAATCTCCTTCTGGGTGTAAATTATCTGCCTGGCGAATGGGTGTCGCTTTTTGTCCTACCGGCGCTTGTTCACGGGGCTTCTGATAAAACTCTCCTTCTGGTCTCAACTGGTCTTCCGGTTTTTTAGCTGCATACCTATTCAACACAACGTATATTTAGAATCGAATCACAACACTCCATTAAACTGCCCAAGGTAACATTTTAGCAGGAAAATGAATTGTGTACCTTTCACCAGGTCCAACGGGGGCATCTTTAGGTCTTTGATAGAAATCTCCTTCCGGCCGCAAGTTATCAGCCTGACGAATTGGGGTCGCCTTTTGTCCCACCGGCGCATCTTCACGTGGTCTCTGGTAAAAGTCACCTTCTGTTTTCAACTGATCTTCAGGCTTTTTAGCTGCATATCTGTAGGTTTAAAATTGAATTATAATTATAACTGAATATAGTAAACTGAAACTAAAATTGTACTCTAATCTTCAACTATACACATGATGGTAAAACGATGTAAATAGAATGTTTGATAGAACGTTTACCTTTCCCCTGGGCCGACAGGAGCGTCTTTAGGGCGTTGATAAAACTCTCCTTCCGGACGCAAATTATCAGCCTGGCGAATAGGCGACGCCTTTTGTCCCACTGGTGCTTCTTCACGTGGTTTCTTATAGAATTCCCCTTCGGGTTTCAATTGATCTTCCGGTTTCTTGGCGGCATATCTATTTACATTAATGTGTTCAAACAATAAAGTTTATAATAATAATGATAAAGTCTTCTCCCAAGCAGATTTTGTCTGGCAGTGCTACACAATAAAATATAATTATTTTCATTAAAATGAAAGATCCTAACCTTTCCCCTGGACCGACAGGAGCGTCTTTCGGGCGCTGATAAAACTCTCCTTCCGGGCGCAAATTATCAGCCTGTCGAATGGGTGACGCCTTTTGCCCTACTGGTGCATCCTCACGAGGTCTTTTATAGAATTCACCTTCGGTTTTCAATTGATCTTCCGGCTTTTTGGCTGCAAACCTAACGAAAGAATGAAAATGAAAACTATAAGTTATTGTAACTGTGACTTTTACGAGTCTTAGAATGAAAAACATGCGTTTACCTTTATAAAAGCAGACAGGTTTATGAATGCAAAGAATGTTGAAATAGGAAAAGAATTAATTAGGAAACCAACCGTTCTCCGGGGCCAACTGGAGAATCTTTAGGCTTTTGATAAAAGTCTCCTTCGGGACGCAAATTATCAGTTTGACGGATTGGTGATGCTTTCTGTCCCACTGGGGCTTCCTCACGAGGTCTCTGGTAAAAGTCGCCTTCCGTTTTCAACTGATCTTCGGGTTTTTTAGCTGCAAATCTATCGGTTTAAAATGGCATCGTAAGAACTGAAAATAAAACTATTCAATGAAACAGTTATGACATGCTTCTTCGGATACTTACCGTTCACCAGGACCAACGGGTGCATCTTTCGGTTTTCTATAGAATTCACCTTCGGGTTTTAATTGATCCTCAGGCTTTTTAGCGGTGTACCTATAACATACCGATCATATCCCCATTAGTAACTAATAAAGTAAATATCTGGCCATAAAATGTCATCTTTCTCCCTTCACTGCAACATACCTTTCTCCAGGACCGACTGGAGCATCCTTAGGCTTTTGATAAAACTCTCCCTCCGGTCGTAAATTATCAGTTTGACGTATTGGAGTTGCCTTTTCCCCTCTCGGTGCTTCCTCTTTAGGCCGCTTGTAGAACTCTCCTTCCGTTTTTAATTGATCTTCGGGTTTCTTGGCAGCATATCTACAAAAAATTAAACCAAACATTTTTAACTAATGCTTGGTGGGTATTGTGAGATACTAACGAATTTTCATAGCTTTTCTAAAAAATAACCTTTCTCCTGGCCCGACAGTTGCATCTTTTGGTTTCTGATAGAATTCTCCTTCTGGGCGTAAGTTATCAGTTTGGCGAATTGGTGTTGCCTTTTGTCCTACTGGTGCTTCCTCTTTAGGTCGCTTATAGAACTCTCCTTCCGTTTTCAATTGATCTTCTGGTTTTTTGGCTGCATATCTAGAATACATTTAAAAATTTATGTTATAACTAATACTTACGCAGTACAATTACAAAACATCACAATTTAATTTAGAACTTTAATTAGATTCAAAAATATCAACTAACCTCTCGCCTGGCCCAACGGGAGAATCTTTTGGTTTTTGATAAAATTCTCCTTCTGGGCGTAAGTTATCAGTTTGACGAATCGGTGTAGCTTTTTGTCCAACTGGTGCGTCCTCACGGGGCTTTCTATAGAACTCTCCTTCAGGTTTCAACTGATCTTCTGGTTTTTTTGAGGCATACCTAGAGTAAATTTAACATGCTAGTATTAACTTAACTACACAATGCAATTACAAATATCACAATTTTATAAAAACTGTAATAAAACTTTTATTAGATTAATAACAGCCTACTTACCGCTCGCCTGGACCAACCGGAGAATCTTTAGGTTTTTGATAAAATTCTCCTTCTGGGCGCAAATTGTCAGTCTGACGAATAGGAGTAGCCTTTTGTCCAACTGGTGCGTCTTCGCGAGGCTTTTTGTAGAACTCTCCTTCGGGTTTCAATTGATCTTCTGGCTTTTTGGCTGCATATCTGTCATAAAATTAACGATACAAACAAATCTGCATTAAATGAACAATCAAAATAAATTAAACTTTTCTGTTTTATTGTTTATACAATAATTATACTATAAGTCAAGTCATTACCTTTCGCCTGGTCCCAAAGGAGCATCTTTAGGTTTCTGATAAAATTCTCCTTCTGGGCGCAAATTATCAGCTTGGCGAATTGGAGACGCCTTTTGTCCAACTGGAGCGTCTTCACGGGGCTTTCTATAGAACTCTCCTTCGGGTTTCAATTGATCTTCTGGCTTTTTTGCGGCATACCTGTTAAATAATTAACGATATAAACAAATCCACATTAATGAAAAATCAATAGTTTTAAATTAAATTGGTTGTATATTATATCAATACCATATATAAACATGACAATGATATATTATAAAGTTGTTAACCTTTCGCCTGGTCCGAGAGGAGCATCTTTAGGTTTTGCATAAAATTCTCCTTCAAAAGGCTTCAGATTGTCTTCAGGTTTCTTTATCGGAGATCGAGGAGAGACTTGATGTACCTCGGACTTCTCTGGGAAATAAAAGTCTCCTTGTGGTTTCAATTCAAATGTATTTTGTCTGTGAAGTTTCGGACGTTCGACTGTCTTGTCTGTGAACTCACTACTTGAAGTTGTTTGAAAGCTCATATCACCTTCAGTTTTCGTGAAAGTATTTCTTCTCTGAACTCTTTCCACAGAGCTTGTCTTTTCGTCATATGTGGATCTGTTGGTGCTGTTGTAGTCGGTCACTCCTTCTAATTTAAGATTATCTATTTGACGAATCGGAGCCGTTCTTGGAGTGACAATGTAACTCGGTTTTTCATTTATTTTCTTTCTGTCATCAACTTTTTCAAGATAAGTTGTAGTTGTAAGATTTTCGTCTTGGATTGCCATTGAACGAACATCATTACTGTCCCTGCTTTCAAAAGTAGTTTTAACATCATAAAAATCTTCAACCATGAGTTGCCCAGTTTTCTGAGTTGTTTCTGTTTTCTTAGAATCGTCCCGTCTATCCTGAACTTGAACATAATTCGTCATTTTCTTATTTGTTACATCAGAAAGTGTTGACTTGGACGCTCTGAGTTGAGCATCAGTAAGTTCGTCATAGCTGAATGTTTGACGATCTGTAGATCGTGTGGTACTGAGAATTTTCTCGTCTACGTCAATAATTTCTTTATTCGATGAGAGCGTCGATGTTGTCTTAATTTCAGTGATACTCCTTTCTATATCTTCTGTGGTTTCCAAAGAGTTATTATTGAATCTCACAATGCCTCGTGAAATTTCACTTTCATGAATTTTCTTGACTTTCGCATCTTTAAGCGACGACTCAATATTAACACCATAGACAGTTTTTGATGTAGACAAAGCTTCCAATTGAGCTTGGGCCAATTTCTGATCGTCTGTTTGTTCCATGGAAGTTTTAGACTGTGTGACAATAGTCATTCCTTGTACATCACCTTCTTGATGAACCATTCCTCCAGTAACAGTTTCCAACTTGGAACCTCGAATTCGAACCCGAGTTCTTTCTGGTGCTTTAGCAACTGTAACCGAAGTAATATTTTCAGTGATATGTGATTCAGATTTGTCTACAACGTCTGTAGAGCTAGTTGAGCTTTTGAAAACTTCCTCTTTTACGGAAGTCTGTTTCGATTTCTTATCAATAAGCTCAGTAGCCGATACAGTTGTGACTTTGCTATCACGAACGTCAGTTTTCTCATCTGAAGTAATACGCGTTTCAGACCGTAAATTATCTTTAGGTCTTTTAACCTCGGATCGTGGTGAAAGTTGAGGTGCTGGTTCTTTGTCTTTTCCGTAAAATTTTCCTTCTGGGTGTAAGTTATCAGTGTGTTTTACGGGAACTGATTTTTCAAAGGATGGTGTCAACCCTGAACCCGGTTCTTTATGTTTTCCGTAAAACTCGCCGGTCATTTGTAAGTTATCTTCAGGTCTTTTTGTTTCATACCTTAAGTTTGGTTTTCCACTCAACTCAGGTGCAGGTTCATTTGGTTTCCCGTAGAATTCTCCTGATAATTTTAAAGTGTCTTCTGGTCTCTTGGTATCATAACGCAAGTTAGGTGTTCCACTTAATCCCGGTGCTGGTTGATTTTCCTTCCCATAAAATTCACCTGTTAATTTCAACGTATCTTCAGGTCTTTTAGGATCATATCGCAAGTTGGGTGTCCCACTCAATCCGGGTGCTGGTTGATTTTCCTTCCCATAAAATTCACCTGTTAATTTTAATGTGTCTTCAGGCCTCTTAGAATCATATCGCAAGTTTGAGTACTCTACTCCGGTCATAGAATCAGTCTGCTTTCCATAAAACTCTCCGGTTAACTGCAAATTATCTTCATGTCTCTTCGTATCATACCGCAAGCTGGTACTTGTATGCTGCACATCGCTATCTAATTGTTTTAACGTAGAACTAGACTCAGAAATGATTCTTTGACTTTCAACAATATTCTGCTCAGTCAGACTTGTTGAATCCGTTGAATATTTTGAAACCTGAGTTGAGGAAGTTTCATCTTTCCTGCGAACAATGGGTTCACCTCGAACGGTTTCCAGTTTCCCACCTCGAATAACCGTCTTCGTTGTGTATTCGACAGGCTCTCCATAAGTAGTTGTCAAGTCAGAAATAAGCGTTGTCGCAATCTCTTTTGTCGCTGTATCTTTTGTATCTTTAACGTCAGTGGTTGAAGATTTTGATTCTTTAACGTCAGAGGTTGAAGATTTCGATGTTGTGCGAGTGGTTTTGCCTTTTTGGGTTTTATTGTCAACTTTTTCTACGGTGCGAACAACAGGTTCTCGAATGGTTTCCATTTTTCCATTTCGAAGTACTCTTCGTGTAACGTACTCTGTTATTACTGTAGATGTAGGACTTGCATTTAACTCTTGTATAGTTACTGAGTCTCCGGATATATCTCGTTGATCGTGCTCCTTCGTTTCTAACACCTTGTTTGATAATAATTTTGTTGTCACATTATTGGATTCACTTTTCTTGGTTGTCTTTCCACCCTCGACACGAACAATGGGATCACCACGCACAGTTACCATTTTTCCACCACGAATAATATTTTTTGTGGAATATTCCGTTGTTACAGTTGGACTTAAATTTTCTTCGTGTGACATGGATGACTCTCCTGTAATGGTTGTGTGACCTGATTCATCTGTTTTCATCACCTTACTTGTTGAAGATTTCGAGGCTACGTGGCTACTTTTCGTTTGTTGAGTACTGTGTCCACCTTCGGAGCGAACAACAGGTTCCCCCTGAATAGTTTCCCATTTCCCATTACGAAGGATTCTTCTTGTTGTAACTTCCGTTGTGATTTTGGGACCCACATACTCCTCCACTGTATGCTTCGCGTCTGCAGAACTAAAAGATTGGTCTAATTCAAATCTTGACTGTAAAACACCGTCTGATGAAGACGTCATTAGCTGGGTTGATTGTACACCTTCTGGGCGAACAATCGGATCACCGCGTACAATTTCCATTTTTCCATTACGGAGAACTTTTCTGGTTGTATATTCTGTCGGAGTCGTTGACCTTATATCTTCTCCTTGTGTAATAGTCGAGTGAGTTGTGTCCCCAATAATCATTGTTTGGTCTGACTGACTGGTTTGCATTATATTGCTTGATATAGATTTCGATGACACATTGTTGGTTTCGCTTTGCCCGCTTGTAAGACTTGTATGTCCACCCTCAACGCGAACAATCGGATCACCACGAACAGTTTCCATTTTTCCATTACGGATAACTTTTCTGGTTGTATATTCTGTTGGAGAAGATGGACTCATGTATTCTCCTTGAGTAATGATGGAGTCCCCGGTGATCATTGTTTGGTCGGACTGACTTGTTTGCAACGTATTGCTGGCTAAAGATTTTGATGATACATTGCTGGTTTCGCTTTGGATGCTTCTATGTCCACCCTCGGATCGAACAATAGGATCACCACGCACAGTTACCATTTTTCCACCCCGAAGAACATTTTTTGTCGAATATTCAGTTGTAACAGTTGGACTTGAATAATCTTCGTGTGCGAAGGATGAATCTCCAGTAATAATTGTTTGGCCGGATTCATCTGTTTTCATCACTTTACTTGTTGAAGATTTTGTTGCAGTATGGCTACTCTTGCTTTGTTGAATGCTATGTCCACCTTCAGTTCGAACGATAGGATCTCCTTGTATAGTTTCCCATTTGCCATTTCGAAGAATTCTTTTTGTGGAATATTCGGTTGTAACTGTAGGGCTCACGTGTTCCTCATGAGACATTCTGGAATCTCCGGTAATAATTGTTTGGCCTGTAACGCTTGACTGTACAAGAGAACTAGATGATAAGGATTTAGAATCTGAGAGACTGCTTTGCAGCTGTGAACTACTCATCTGGCTGCCTACTAATTGTCCTCGGTCAGTTGAAATCAGAGAACTCAATCCGTAACTATCAGGTTCTTCTTCATAATAAACAATAGTTTCTCCAGGAATTGTTTCGATCTTTCCTCCTCGAATAATTGTTCTTGAAGTACCTTCAACTTCTTTACGGACTTTTTTCTTTCCTGTAGATCCCAATTTGACACTCGTTTCCTTTACTTGAACATTGCTGCTTGATTCACCTTTCTGTTTAATACTATCTGAGCTGATTGTGCGTGAAGATTGAATTGTGCTCTGACTTTGACTTTTATCAGTCGATGATTGTGCCAAAGACGCATTTAAAGTATTGCTTTCGCCGGGTTCGTCATCATAATAGTAAATAATATCACCAGGAACAGTCTCCAATTTTCCTCCTCGGAGTACTTTCTTAGTAGTAACTTCAGTACGAACAGGAGTACGTCGGGTTGGACTTCTACCAACACTAGGGGTTGTAAATGATGTAAGTTCTGTTTGGCCCGAAGTAAGTTGTGATTGTGATTGCAAAACAGAACTAGATTGAATTTGACTGGAGGATTGAAACGACTTATTTTCCATGTTGGACGATTCTTGTGAAATCATTTGGGCAGCTTCAGAAATAGAAGTTTCTTGGTTGACACCGTTTGGATATAAATAATCCTCCACACTCTCCAATTTTCCCCCTCTCAGTCGCTTTTTTGGGCCACCATCTTGTTGCTGCTGCGATGTGCTAGTAGATATTGCTTGCTGTGCGTCCGAACTTAACATTTCCTGACCAAGCATCGTCATACTGGATTTAGAAGTTGATTGAGATGTGTGAGACTGACTTTGTTGGATATTTACGTTAGAGGAAACAGAAGTGGTAGAGCTACTGACAATATTTTGTGATTGCATAAGTGCACTCGAACTACTTTCAGAGCCTATTGTTTGTGATGTAGCACCTTCAGAAATATGTTCCTGGCGCATTTTTGAAGAAGATGACATTTCTTTCTGGCTCTTTTCTGAAGATGACATTGCAGTTTTGGATGAAGTACTGAAACTGCTAACGTTACCAACAGTTCTGTCAAAATCTTCTGACATTATGACGTCGCCATCCCCAGGAGAGAGTTCGGTTATTCTGACGGCTGATGTGCCACTTTGCCCCTCCAATAAAAGATTGTCTGCATGCTTGAATCTATTCAC
>JABASD010004500.1:0-15309 GCA_019776165.1 Pogonognathellus flavescens
ATTAGTATGAAAAGATTAAAAATACGTTCGTCACACGCACTACCTCATATTACACCTTTACACCTACACCTTCTAATCTTCCTTACTTCCTTCCTCCCTTACTTCCCTTCCCTTGTATGTAAATGTATCTGTTTGTATATAATGTAATATAGTATGTAACCTAATATATAAAATAGTACGTAACCTAATATATAAAATAGTACGTAACCTAATATATAAAATAGTACGTAACCTAATATATATAGTATGTAACCTAATGTAATATAGTAATGTAATGTATATGTATAATTGTATAATGTTGTATTGTAAACCCCCTCCCCTTCCTTTCTTATCCCTTCTTCGTTTCTATACACGCACCAACACGCACTCTTGCCAAAATTAAATGGTTAGTTAGTTAGATTGCTTGCAAGGGCTACTTCGGTTGAACCACCTAACTTTTTGCTGAATTATCTGTAGCTACACTTCATTCATATCTGACTGTTTCACAGTCATATTATTATTTGGCTATAATATAATTCACAAAGACAGAAATAAATAGATGCTAATATTTACGGCCAGTTGCCTTCAAAAAATAATTTGGCTACAAAGCTGGGACTGTAATTGATAGTGATAGTTAAGTTAAAGTTGAGTAAGTTGTAATGTAAAACAATAATTGTAATAAATGTTGAATGTTGAAAGTATTTACCTGAACCACTGCTAATCTGCTGGCCATTTTTGAATCCTTTTCTTTTTATCAAAATCCAAAGTAGTTCTTGTTGGTTGTGCTACCCTTTGGCCTTTTTTCTTTTGGATGGAGCCTCTGATGGAACAAGGGTCACAAAAATCGGGTCGGACTCAGAAGGAAAATGAAGTTGAATCTGGCCGGATTTGGATTAGTTAATCCAAATACTAAAGTGGAAGAACACTCGCGGCATCCTCAATCCTCACTATCACCTACAGACGAATGGAAGTACCAAACGCCAATCCTTGAATATGTTTTTCTGGTAGTGTGAACACGTAAACAATGATGGCATGACGGAGAATTTTTAGGAAAGTAAAGTGGATTAATTAGATCGTGATTCTATTTACTGCTACAGGCAATTTCAGCCGGCACTGACAAACCTGTGCGAAATATTTTCTGCAAATGTTGCAAATTGCGTAAGATGGAATGAAGTGTCTACAATTTGACAGGCAAGAGTTTTCTGGCATTACATTGGTAGTGGCACTTCTACTTACTTCCCATTTCCCATCGATTCAAATTCTATTTTTCCAACAAGAGTAACCCCAAAAGCATTATGTGATAAGATAATTGTGGTTTGCAGTGGAGTGTTCTCAGTTGTTGACTAGGCTAAAAATTGGACTCAAATTGAAAATAATCTTTAGGTTTTAACTGCAAACATTTTTAAATTTTTTAGTGCAAATATAACACGTCAACACGCTGGTTTAATGGTGAGTATAATATTAGATCTCTGATCTTGTGTCTAGATGTTTATTATTGTTTGTTTACTAAAAATTGTTTATTCATTGTTTGCTATGTTCTCAACATTTTTGTTAGCTTAGCTGAGGATGAGATTAACCCTAATAGTTATTTTTTATCTGCCCAATGTCTGGCATCTGACTAAAAGCTAAAATATTGTAAATGTATGGTTTGTTATGTAAATATTGTATCAAAGATAAATTATTGTCCTATGTCCTAATCATTTTTTTGCAATGTATATTTGAGATTTTGATTTTAAATTATAGCTGCTGCAGGCCACAAATCCATGTTAAAGTGTAGACAGATGAACAAGCAAAACTTCTCGAGACATCAGAGCTGAAACCTAATTTTTGTTCCTAATTAATCCCCTCAGACACCAAATTAAATTGACAGCTTATTTTGCTTGGTAAGTCACAATTGAAATTGAGGGGTTTTCTTGTGAAAATATTAATTAATTCATTCATAAAAATCACATAGTGGTAATAGTAATACCAATAATTTAATTTTTTTCTTGTTTTTCAGAGCCTCCTATTCTACAACTCTACATGAATGAGCTAGGAATAGTTATTCCCTACAAGTACTGGACATTTGGATACTAAATGAAAAAATTCTACCCTGAAACTGTCAACAACCTTTATAGATTTTCGCGAAGCCAAAGTACCTACATACGAAATACGAAATAACTGCTGTAGAAGTAGATTTTTTAAACTTAAAGGTATTTCAAATTTCATGTCTTTATGTTTGCGTATTTATTTACGTTATTGTATGTACTTGCCTGTATAAAATTGAATAAGGTTTTCCAGAAGTAATGCTTTTTTAAAGCTTGTTATAAACAGAAATTTAGTTTGGTTCATATTAAGCCATTTTTAATGACTGTATTTAAGTATTTACTACGTCATGTTTCTTCTTTGGTTTTCTCACAGGCAATCAAGCGAAGGCCACTCTGTATAAATATTCCGGAATACCAACATACCTAATCTATGTATGTTATCATCATCAGAAACTCAGTTCCAATCAGTTATACTACACTTTATCAAACATCAGGCTACTCAACAATGACTAAGTGCAATGATGAACGAGAATAAATGGATTGAAGAAGCTTTGGCAGTTGCTGCGGATATATCAGTTTGTGTTAACAAAGTCAGTCTAAGTGATTCATTAAATTCTGAATGTGACCAATCCGCGTATATTAACATTGAAACTTTAGAGTCGAAGAAGATTACTGTCCGAATTAGTTCTCAAGGATTCACTGTTGTGGGGGTTGGAGTGTTTGATGACAAGAGCCTAGAAAACACTGTAGAAGGAACAGTTTATGAAACGATTTATTCCCTCTTACAAGTTCATAGTTCATCTTACACTTCAGCTTTCGCAGATGAATTGAAAAGGAAGCTAGAAAAACTTTAACAACCACCATTAATATATGCTTATTCTACAGTTTTAAGTTTTTAAGTAATTAACCTAGCCAGTAACTTCATCATGGAAGCAAATACAAGTGGAGCCACAGGAGGGGATGGAGGTAAAAATGATAGCCATGATATTGAAGTAAGTCCTAGTCGAGCAAACTCCATTCATACTCTTCAGGCTAAAGTTGCAAGAGCTAAGAAACGTATTCAAGAAGAACAAAGAAGAAGAGATGAAAATGTTGAAGAGTATCTAAAAATGGCTGCTGTTGCGCAACGAAACCAATTACCACAAGTAAAAGCTTTATTCGAAAAAAGAAACACAAAAGCTGCTACTCATATTGCAGCCCTACAACGTAAACTAGAACGATATCACCAAGATCTTCAAGTAAAATAATCTTAATATCATTATTAAACTTCCATAAAAGAAGATAAATTAGTACTAATAGATTTACAATATTGTAATTTGATAGGAAATTGAAGCTGAATCACAAAAATTGGCTAGTCCTAATCGGAATGCAAATAAATCCGTGGGAAGCCCTACAACAACCACAATTCAAGATTGCAATAACAGTAATATACCACACATTGGTAGCGAAGCGTCAGGATCATCCACAGCATCATCTCACAGAACTTCAAAAGGCCGTCTTCAGCATGTCAGTCATGGGATCAAGTAAGGTCTTGCATAGATTATTGCAATACTTAATCTGTGACAGTATGGAATAACAATCAAATCACAATTTTCACAATACATTTTTTATAACTTAACATAAAGACTCTAATACATCCTATGTTACTTATCATTTTGCACGTGATTAGTTAAATAATGGTGCACACCTTGACGCACTAATTTACCGCACATTCAGGAATTCCCGTTAACTGAAATCCGTAAATAAGTATAATAGTATTTTCTGCACATATGTAAGTTTCTCTGAGGTGGTAGAACTTGGGTTGTTTTTGTACTGCATGAAATGATACACTATATTATTTGGGTTTAAAAATTATTAAGGGAAGTATTAAGAAGATTTAACATTTAAGTATGAAATACTGTATTTCTCTTATGACACCTGGCTGAGTTGCTTACGATATCTTTCTGCAGTGGTTTAGTTGGTTTAGTTTATGGTTTAGTTGGGATTTCCATGCTTAAAAGTGGTTAAGGTTGCGAGATTGGAAGTTTGGAAATTCAAGTTAAAGTTCATAAGTATTAAAAATTTAAATCTATTTGAATGCTCACTGCACTATTGAAAAGCAAAGAGCATGATAGGTAAAGTTAAAACATAACTTTGCAGCGTTTTATGTAATACCTACCGATAAGGAAGTTGCAGTTGATTGAATTTCGTGAGAAAATTGGAGCAAGATAATAATCAGGAGAACAAGCCATTATGTTGTTAAATGTTTACTGCGATTAGATAGATAGATATATGTAGATAATAAGTTTGGAGAATTTAATATGAAACTTATATTAAAGTAAGGCAAAGTTTACAGATTCAGACAAGGCTGAATTTAAAACTACCACAGGCAGGATATATTATACAATATTTATTATGTCTGTGCTCGTTTATATAAATGCATGACAAAAATCGCCAAAATACTCCTAGTAACAAGACTAACACATCCTATTTGTCCCCACGGGGTGGTAGACGCATATAATATACTCAAGCACACATGTTTAGAAAATAGTGGCGTTAACAGACAAAGATAGTATACTTTGCGTTTTGATACCAATTTATGTAGGTAAATACTATGTAGTACAAATTCGCAAAAAAATAGAAAATGGTGGCTGCTGTGAGCGAGTCATCAGTTCATATGATATTAAATAATTCAAAGATAATGTCACTCACAAATAGTTTTTTTTTCTTTTAAGCATTTTCCCTGCACGTATACCCATTATGCCTTTTGTAACGAGTCAGAGTATTTCAAAATTGTCAAAATCACTAACAAAGTTAGAATTCAACTTACATTTATAATCATCTTTTATAATATGAATACAAAAGTATGAGTTTCTTTAAAGTAATGTAACGGGTGCTTTTTTGGATGAAGGTCTGTCAGTGGAAACTTGAAGGATGGAATCACAGGAATCTCAGGGTTGGTAATTTTATTTGGCTGCACGTAACCTTTTTCTACAAATAACCTTTTATACTTATTAAACTATTGCGTTTTACTTGCTTTGTCATTGCAATGGCCTGTAACTAGAAATCTATTAACACAAACTGTAAAGTTTGCATAGCAATTTATATGTGTAATTATTCTGCTGTTTAAATGGGCAAACGGATAAAAAAGTTCATTACATTTGCTTGCATTGATTAGCTGAAAATGAATTACTTTATATCTTTCTTTTGTAGTTTTTTCTGCTTCCGTCTTATTTAAAATTGTACTTTATTCTGTAGATTAGTTGTATAGAATTTAGTTAATAGATTGATATATGTGAGTATAAAATAGAAATTAGATAGAATGTGCAAAAAAAATTAAATAATGTACCTACTGTAGTAAAGATAGAAACTAAAATAGCAGCAAATGCCCCGTCGGTATTGCTACAATTATTAAAATTTCGTATTTTTGTTAATGTATATGTAATGTAATTGTCACTTGCTGAAGTTTTTGTTTGAGTAGTTGTAAATTGATTAGCGGATCAGAGGTAGTCATGTATGTACTTTACTTTTTGTAGAACGGTGATTTCGAAACCTCGAGAAATAGCCTCATACCTTCTAAAACAAAAATTTGGTTCTGCGGATAACATCCAATCTGCGATATCTAGGGAATCGGAAAATGCTCATCCGAGTGGTCAATACCATGGCTCTGCTCACATACCACACGAAATGTAAGACAAATAATAATGTAGCATATAGCAGGTGTTTCTATGTTGTGTCAACGTGCTAGTAATAATTTCAATTTTGTATCCGACTTTGCTTTGAATTTTTAACTTGTTTATCATTTTCAACTTTTTTGTTTCATTACCTTAATTTAGCGGCATGGGTGGTAGCGGCGGTTTAGGCACTAGCCATCCGGCCACTGCTGGAGAAGAAGCAGAGGTGGCTGGCTCAGAGTGTTCTGAATCTGCTCAAAGTAGTAGTCTTGGACATGACATGAGAAACAACTCCAGTATTCACACCCAATCAGACTTAGCTATTATATTGCAGCAACTGAACGAATTACGCGAAGAATTTTCCAATGTACGAGAAGACCTGGAAAGTTTTAAGGTACGTTTCCTAATATGTACTAACTACAAGTTAAACAGAAATAATACTAAGCAATTCTTCATACTAAGCTCGCCCGTTATAAATGACTAAAAGAGTTTAATAAATGTATGCCCGATTTTAGATTCAAGCACAAACAGATTCAAGTTTTATGTGCCAAGGTCTCCAAGAAGAACGTTTCAGAGCGGAAAGGTTAGAAGAACAAGTAAATGATTTAACAGAACTTCATCAGGCAGAAACTGGAAATCTTAAGCAAGCATTAGCTGATGCGGAGGAAAAACTTAGCTACCAAAGTGAAGAGCGTTTAAGGGACCTAGCAGAAATGCTAGAATCGTTTCAAACTAAGGTATTAATTACTAGCTAATTAAACTAGCATGTGTAATTAAATTTCAAAATTAGCATATGTAAAAAATTCATCATTCAATCTACCTTTTATAACGCGGTGTAATTAACTTGAATTTTCTTTATATATTTAGATATCGAGACTAGAACAACAACAACAGCAGCTCGTAACAATTGAGGGTATTGAAAATTCAGCCGCTCGAGCTCTAGCAGTTAAGTTGGTTAATGTAGGCTTAACTATGTTGCAACTTTTACTTTTATTGGTTGCTACAATCTCCTCCGCCTTGGCACCGTTCTTAGGCTCGCGTATTCGTCTTTTCGCATCAGTCATAATAGGTTTAGGAGCGTTTCTCATACACCGCAAATGGCCACAGGCACAAGAAATTATTTTAGATTTCTGGACAGATCTTTTAAACCGTTTGTAGGTGAATTTAATATAAGTGAATTTTTTTAAGCGTATTTACTCATCATATCTATTATACGATGTTTGTTACTGTTATCTACATTTCAAAAACATGGGAATCTTTGAATCTTAACATTCTTATTAATATTTGGGTAAAGGACTACTTAATATTCTCACCAACTGTTTGCAGTTTTTAACAAGCACTCTTTTTTAACAGAGTCGCTGGAATACATACATACAACGTTGGCCAAATATTTCGGTTTACACAATAGAACATCGTATACTAGAATAGAATTTTGAAATAAGACAATAATTCAATCCAACTTTTTCCTGTTAATGTAGACTGATTTTGATTTTTAAACTGTGAGGTATACTATTAGTATTAAATTAATAGCTGATTTTATTATTGAATGATATAGTACACGTAATATATCTTATTATAATAATGAAATGAATGAGTATGTGAGAGATTGCCACTGCACTGCTGTTTAAGTTTAAGTATTTGTGGCTTAAATGCGCAGTGCAATTTACTATTTACTGTAACATCATATTACAATTTTTAGGTGATCCAGCAATTTTAATCTAGGTTAAGGATAGGTACCTTTGTTGTGTGTTGATTAGTACATTCTATTGTATGATATTAATATTAAATTGAAATGTGATTTTAGTTATCTAAACTTTGAAACGTGACATGTATAGTAAGCAAATGTGCACTTAAATAAACTTTAATTTTATCCATTAATCTTGAAACAATAATTACAGCAAAAAATATTGACAAAAAAGTTTTATGGAAGACGACGATGGTCTACTTTGTCTAAAGTTATTAAGGGTTTCAGTTGTTCTGCTAGATTTTTCATGTCTTCACCCACAGCGTCTTGCCCAGAAGGTGTTACGACACTCATCTCTACATAGTGAGATCCAGTAATGGGTTCCAGGTCATGGGGAGGTTTACCTGGGTCGTATCTTAAAAGTTTCCCAACAATAATCTTTAGACGGCCCTTACGAAAAATAAATCCCTTGCTTACAAAGTCGAACTCCCGTCGGCATCCCAATTCTTTTAAGAACTCAACAACATCTGCTCCGCATGCCACGTCCAATACACTCCGAACCATTGTCGGGCGATTTTTGTCGCCCAATTCCGGCTGACCGACCTATTTAAAATACAAAATTGGTAAATCAATGAACTTTTCAAAATTATATAGGTAATAATAATAAGTAATTAGTGGGGAATAGATAGTATCCCTAACTGCTTTGCTTAGGTAACTTTGATATAAAACTACTAACTAAGAATGTAAGAAAACCCACGTATCGCAAATGCCAGGGAGATTGGTTGTCATCTAAAGGACGCCGTACTCTGAGAGACAACGATTGCGAAGCTTGTGAGGGATTTCCCAGTAGAATGAAGCAAGCTTCGTGGTCATGAAATGACTCCGGTCCAACATCGACATTGTCACATAATCCTCGTAATCGATGTAAAAGAACATCAACGGCACTATCCAGGATAGAAGCTTGAAGAAGGTATTCTTGGTTAGGGACGATATTTGTTTTCAGTGCAGACTGCAGTGTATCATGTGCAGAAAGCGACTGTAATTCTTGTTGTTTAGCTGTCGGCTCCAGAGAATCCATTTTTTTTATCAGCAACAAACTTTATACTTGAAATATCCGATGTGTCCACCAGAATAGTTCGTCTTGCTTTATCCTTCACCACAAGTTTTTCAAATTCTCGACTTGCCCCTTCAAACTTTCCATTAGTTTCAGTCTGAATTGTAGATACGAATGTAGCCTCTTGGTTAGTAACGGCGGATGTACATTGTAAAAATGACTGTCTCAATGCAGCCCGAGCTTTTTGTTCATCAGTGTCTTTACTATCGGACATTTACAGTTTCTCCGCTCAATCTACAAAAAACAGAAACGAATATATGACTTTCCATAATATCTTAATAATCCTACCCATTTCTAAAACCGAAGAAATGGTTTTCAAATTCATTTATAAGTAGCAAAAGCTGTTTTGCACTCTGCATCTAGTTTGTAGTACGAGACTTGTACTACACAACTTAAATAGACCCATAAAACCATCAACGATCAACATACAATTTTTACCATGTTCGTAGCATCACTAATGAAACTGGATGCATTCATTCATTTTATTTTATTACTAAACAAAACGTATTATTACATTTACTTTGTACATTCTAAAAATAAACTCTATTTAATAACCATTATTTAAGCAGGTTAAATGCCTTAAGTAAAAGAGCCTATTATAAAATCTAGTAATACCACTTAGCCCACTAGGGTTATCATACATAGTATCTTTGTTTAGTAACTGTGCACTACTTATTATTAATCCACTTTAAAATTGAAGCGTGAATGTTAAAAATGTATCAAGTTCCATCTCAGTAAAACAAACGTTGAGAACTAGAACAGATGATGATGCGACTTGGATAATAATAAGAAAGAGACTAGAAGAAGACAACTCATTCAGCAACTGAACTCAAAGTTAAAGATAAAAACATTCAAGTCATGTCCACAGCCAGACTGACAACAATCCTAGAAGTTTTAGTTTGTGGCTAACTAAGTTAGTTTAATGCCTAACTAAGTCTAATGTTGTTGTGGTCTAGTAAATCAAGTAATTATTGGTAAGAGGCAGTTAGTACAGCAATTCTACAAATGGCAGGAGGAGACGAACAATAAGAGGCTGTAAATGTAAAACACTAAAACATACACTGAGATAATTAAAACCACAGAATTAAAAAGGAATGAGAACATAACTTTGTTTGTGCAACTCCAACAGATAGAATAGTTACAATAACAATAGAAGTTAGAGTCAAGTTTATTGTATGAGATTATACACACTGCTGCAACTCGGCATTTTTAAGCAAAAAAGAAGTTTCGTATGCAGAACGGCACATCGTATAACTTCCAACATGCAAAAATCTCACATACATATCTCTATATATATAACGATGTGTATTATATTATATACACATCCTTTCGATAAAAAATAAGTCTTATTTCACTTACTAAACTTACTTTATTATGAGTACCTACTATAAAAACTCCTGATTGAGGAATGCCTGTGAATGAAGAAAAATTGTACCATTGCCATTGCACTGAATTAAGTATAATGTGCAAATGATACAAAATACGCTGTAGGTTGTTAGCGATGCATGCATGATGCATACAGAGTTTTAAGAGCTACTAAGCAAGAACAAAGCTTAAGCAGCATTTTCAGGTCAAATGAAAATAGAAAGTCACAATCTTGTATAACGTTGCTTCGTCTGCATGTTAACAATTCTAATACAGTGAATTATAATCTTTAACTCGTAAGCTCATCACATCATATCATCATCGTCTTTTCATCGTCTTCATCGTCATATTCTAATACTTCAAGTAGTTCCCTTAAGAAATCTTTATGGCAATTACAGAGAAGATACAAAATGATTTAAAGCTAGTACTCTCTTTTGCTTAATACTACTACTAACTATATACTTAGTATACTATGTTATGCAAATTTATGTAAATACTGCTGGTTTTAACTTTACATTCACAAAGTTCTAAATATCCATATCGGACAGAGTACACGTAAAATCTGTCTGTCTCATGCAGAACACAGATGTGTACAAATCAGAAGCAGATAAATTAAATCTACACACACAGAGAGAGGAAAAACCGGACTGTGACTAACCTTATAATTCTATTACACATTAAACTGTTAAGTTTGTTAAGTATATGGACTATGGACATGAGCAAGTGCAGGTTAAAGGTGTTAATTGACAATGCTGAATCATGTATCTACTTAGGCACATTGCTAATACTACAAGAGACTACATCTACGTTACAATGCTTTTTTTACTTGATTGTGTTGTATCTGTATATGGTGCATGGTGTGAAGTGGCATGTCCCTATACACTTTAAACTTCTATACAGTTCTACATAAAATATGCTTCATGAATTTTGGTCTTGATTTCATTGAGCAGTAGAAAAACTGCTTGAGTGTGACTGTAGAGTATTGTAATTGGATGCATCACAAGATACAATGCAAGTGTTAAGAAATAATAAAACGATGTGTGTTGTACTGGCAGCCCACTCCACTCGACTATGCCCATTCACCATTGAATTGCACCTGCTGCCTACCTGTTCATAAAGAAGTCTTATTTACTCAGTTTTGGTTCGTTTGGCTCGTCAGTGGTTGTTAGGAGCAAAACTCAATTTCACTACTGTAGGAGGTAGTAAGAACAGTACCAAAGTTTTGTTCAGAGACCTACTTACTACTTATCTTTCTTTAACTCACTCACAGTCAGAACTTCTTAGGCGTACAATACTCTGTTGCTCTTAACGAAGCATATTTAGATTTAGAGTACTAATAATGTACTTCTGTACACTGCACGACGAGAGCTAGATAGAACTTGATAGACAGAGGAAGTGAAAAAGTTTATTCTGAGATCTCTGGGTGTATTTATATTTTTACTTTAACCAAAATCGCATTATACCACCCTCACTGACCGTAACTATCCGCAGTTCAAAGGAAAAATAATGTGGTTCTTTCTTTATCACTGTGTGAAGGTAACAACAACATTCTTTTCAACAACGTAACCAAACCATCAGACCAGGCACGTTGGTATAGGTTCAGTTTACAGTTGGCGACGTAATACGAGAGATACTTTATTTATTTTGTGGAATTTTGTTATTTTTCTTCGAAATTGTAGCCGTGGTTCTCTCTTTTTAAGTATGACAAGACAAAGTTCAATTTTAAGTATTAGTTTAGCTGTAGCATTACTATCGATTCTAATAACCAGTCATTTAGTCATTACCCATGTTAATTCAGCTGTGACGCTACGGTTTAAAAATGAGACTCAAGATCCAAGCAGTGAAATCGAAAGTGAGCCGTACAAAGATCCCTGGCTGCCAGAATCTAAAGAGATCAATCTTAACGGAACATCCATTAATATTAATGGAACTATTGCAAACGTAACGCTCATAAGACGTCGTAGAATTAAAGGGAAACGAAGGACGAACCGAATTTCCTTTAGTTCTTCAAGCACCACTGAAAATCCACAAAATACTACAGTTTTAAGTACTGCGGAACCGGGTACAAGTGGACCTAGTGGAAGTGACAGCACGTTCACAACAATAAGTTCTCTTAATAATAGTTTTGGTGGTTTTGGCGAAGAGACTCTAAAATATTTGAAAGGTTTGCATACAACATTTAAAGACTCGCCAGAATTTCAAGATATGCTTCCGAAGTTATTAGAAGATACAAGCAGTAGTGGTAACAAGGTGAATGATAGTAACACTAGCAAAAGTATGGATATGCTCAACTCTGCATTTACAGACCTTTTTGCCCCGCTCTCAATAAATCACGAGAGTGTGACCATAAGGAGAAAAAATTCAACCATTTCTAATTCTCACGATCAAGACCACGATCATCTTACGCAATTTAAAGATAACAACGATACGGATTTGCATATAAGTGAAAGTCAAAATCCCTATGTTAATTCATCCACTCCTATTTCTACAGAATTGCAAAAATCGCTACAATTTCAGTTTCTCCATCCTCTTTTAAACTCAGATAATGTGATCACAGACGGCGAACAAAAGATCCCAGAGAATAAAACCATGCAAATACAAAACACTTTGAGCACTTCTGTAGGAAACATTCCCATTTCTCATGATTTTCGGCACAATCCAGGACATATAAGGAAAAAGCACCCTTTGTTAAACCATGACTCTATAATTTCGTCGGATTTTACAAAAAATGGGCCAAGGTTGGATGTAGAAACATCTCCTGCCCCTGAAACGAGTACAAATTCCATTACAACTCCCAATGTTAATATGCACATAACATCAACCACTCAAACCAATAAACCTTGGCTGAAATTCAAAGAAGACGACTTCACTTTACGACCAATTTCTTCATCCACAACGCAACTTACAGATGATGGTGAAGGTGGGTTCACCGTAATCTTACCAAAAGACTTTCAAACATTAGAAAACACAGAAAGAACAGCCGCGTTAGACCCAATTAAGAATTTCGGAATTTTTGAATCTACTACAAGGTTAAATACACATGTGCGTCAAACAGAGCAACCACAAGTGCCACAACTACCAATACAAACCACATCCGTGTCACTGCAGCCCATTCCGTCATTTTCTCAAGAGCAAATGAATGAATATGAATTACTGCAACAACTATTAGGAATAGAAAAGTCATTGTCAGAAATACGCAATCCGTCTCAAATAACCCCTGTTCAGACAGGACAAAGTTCTGCAAAGCTACCAACTTCCAGTGAAACTGATATGAAAAATTTATTACAGCTTTCCTTTTTAGACTCTTATCTGAATTCGCCAAATCCATCATCTCCACCAACAACCAATACATTTGCAGTTCCACCAGTAGAACCAGCACAAGCTCCGGAGCAGAAGAAAAAGGATACCGGTTTAAGTGACGCGGATTTGAGATCCATTTACTACATGCTTGAGAGGATGGTTATCCATGCAAATAATTCAACCACAACAACCTCAACCACAGTAAAACCGACCACTACTACAACAACAACAACAACCACCACAACTACAAAAGCTCCTACTACCATCCCAAGTTCAACCAGTTTTCCATCTTTTGATATTTTTAACTTTCTTTCAACTTCTGATCTTAGCAATCAAGGAAAAAGAAATGTTGCTCCAGCTCCCGTATATAAACATCCCGACACCTCTTCTCCTGGACCGAGGCAACTGGGCGGTGCGTCTCAACCGCAACCGGGAACAGCACCGTCTGTTCCTCAAACTGCGGTCTCCCAACAAGAATCTTTAGATCTGCTAACTCAACTTATTAACTTAAGTATTGCAGCAGACAGTATAAACAACAAGCAACAACAAAGATCTACTCCAGCACCACAAGGGTTAGACATTTTAACGTTATTGGCAAACGCTAATCTGAACAATGGTCAACAGCAAACATCCCCAGCAGAGGCAGTCAATACACAACAAAAAGCTCCAGAACTCTCACCTTCCGAAACTTTGCAGTTACTCAATATTTTTGGAAATCAACAACAGCAAAAACCGAATGGACTTTATTACTGGTTAGACCTGAATGCCTTCTTAGGAGGAGATCCAACTGCAGACCCTTTATCGGGAATTAGGCCTAAAATAGGACAACGAGAGCACTTCGTTAAAGTAAAGTGAAACGATGAGTTTTATAGAGTTATTAAGTTTATTATTGACTTTCCATCTCAACATGCTGCTACAGTGCTACCTCATAATCTCATTATGTTGAGTACGCCGTAAGCGTACATTTTTACACATACCTGACATAAAGAAAAGCTCTGTGGTATAAAACGCTATTTTACGAGCGATAAAATTTAATTTATGTATCCTATCCTAATAACTGTATATATAATTAGTAATAATTACTTTAGGGATCGCAATCATTGCATTATGGAAGTAAACCTCAGTGACTTCTTACATCTGATACAACAGATAGTTGAGATTGTCTTTGGTTCACAAAGTTCACCTAAATATTTGCCATTTGGCGTTTGGAGATTGAAAATCAGTCAATTGTGACGTGACTCTACCTTGCGGAAGTAAATGTTTGCTTGCGTACACATCAATGACATCAATACATACACACGAAACTTTTCGCTTGTGGCCAAAGAACGATTAGTTTTTCCGCAGCTTTGATAACTTTTGCGTCCTTTTTACCGTTGTCAGTCACCGTTCCCCATTATCCCCACCTGTGTATTACTATGTACAATGTATAACTAGGTGATGTAATAACATACATTGATTTAGTATGTCGAGGCTCAGATATTATTTTTTAGTTATTTATGTGAGTTAATAGTAATACACTTTGTATATTTTTGTAAGTAGAAATAATTTTGCGCTGTATATTTATCAGTTACAAATTAATCAATGAAATAAATGTTTATGTTAATAATTTAATTGTGTGTTGTTTGTGTAAAAATATTATTTAATTAAAGTGTCTGTTACTGTATATTCTGTGTCATGTATTTTTACATATATTATTTACATGTGTCAAATGTTTTCGTGTATTTACATGTGCCAAGTATTTTATGTATTTACTTGCGCCATGTACTTTCATGTATTAACATGTGCCCAGTATTTATGTGATGTGATGCATTTTTCACTCTATCTAATACGTTATACCTATTACGGGTATCTTAGCTTTTTAGGCCCCATAAATAACTAAACTACTTTCATTTGGAACAATTGTATGCTATTTTCTTGGACAGGACTGACAGGAGTGACTTTGATAAACGAAACATTGAGTCACGTTGAAGGACTAAATACTAATGCTTGGGCTTGGAGTTGGAGTCCAATAATAAGCGACGGATACTGATACTTCCCCCCCCCCCCTCTGGCTGCCCGGCTGCATAGCTATTTTAGCTATTCTAACATTTATGATTGGCATTTATTCTCAGTACGGTTCCTTCCTACATCCTTATCTGTCAGCTTATTAAATTCAAAATTTCAAAATGTGATACTTACAATCAATTA
>JABASD010004501.1:0-15307 GCA_019776165.1 Pogonognathellus flavescens
TACCAAATTTTGAATTAGAAGACGGTGATTCATTAAACATTTCAAAAATTACAATTGATTTAAAAATAATGAACTTGATTATATGACACTGAATAATGCACGGTTGAAGGTTGCGCTGCCAAAACTTAAAATATTGTAATGCAACCAGTAAAAAGTGAGTGTTGTGAAGTTTACGGTAGGGCGGCTCTTCCAACTTTAGGGGACAACCTGTAAAGATGATGCAACCAGAAGTTCTACAACCAGAAGTAGAAACTTCGTTGATTTTGTGAATACTAACTGTTGGTGTAGTACACGGAGTGCCAGTAAACAACTTCATTGTTGTAAATTTCAATTATTACTTCATATACTTTGTAACGGTAGAAAAATATTGCCAAATAGTAAATCTTCAGTGTAATCATCATTAAGTTTGCTTCTACGAGGTAAGGTATTTAGCAAGTTATTCGTTATTATTTATGATTATTTTGGTTGCCTATTACATTTAAATCTAATAGATGATAGAATTACGAATTCATATTTTATACGCATTTTAGGCTTCTGAACCTCCCACCACTTACCCCCAGATGACTCAAACCCATTCTCATATTACAAATTACTAGATCCGCCCATGCTGATGAGTATCAAATGTATAATACATTTTAAAATTTTAATTTTAATTAATAGAAATTTTTTTTAGTGTAAAACGTAATTTTGATTCGCTAAATTCTGCAGATATATTTATTGACTGATAAGTTAAATTAACTAAGTATAATATAAATGTTAATTAGGTTTTGTTTTGATGAGTAACAAATATAACAATAATAATGCATTTTGATTTTATTAAATAGGAATTGTGTATATACGATGTAACTATCATTGACTCGCTAAATTCTGTAGTGACCACTAACCTGACCTTTACCACTGCCATGACGACTGCGAAGTTTAAATTTACCATTCCAATCAAACAATCGCAGGGTGGGTAGGGTAACCACTTTTTAAATAATTTTATTTTTCAACTTACCATACAATAAACATATTCATCAGTTCGGAGCTCTGTGCACTAAAATGCAGAAAATTTTCTAAACTTATGGAACTGGTGTTAAATAATTATGGTGTATTTTTTACTACAACATTTATGTTAATTTTAATTTGCCAACTATTCAAGGATCCGGAATCAGTTTCTATGTGTAATTCTCAGCCATTTATTCTGAAAGACGTCAGGCAAACCCTCTCAAATACTCTACCAGCGAAGTCAGGCAGGAGTAGGAATTTCACTAATGAAAAATTCCACGCGGGGAGTACTAAAATATGTAAATAAACTATAAACATCATTTAATTTTGAATGTTTCGAGTTACTTACTTAAGTCCCTTTCTTCAAATACTGTAACGCATTAGAATTATGATTGTAATTACTGACATCGCGATTATTATCAGTATTATTATTTATGGATTAATTAAAAATTTAATAGAAAATAATTGGAAACACTTGTGTATTAAAGGGTAGCGCGGGCGCTGCGCGGCTAACATTTCTACAAATAAAATGAATCAAGTTGTTAACCATGTAGCTCTGCATTAGATGAATTTCATTTTTGAACTGAAAAAGAATTAATCGTCTGCAATAAAATAATTCAGGTTTTGCAAGCATTAAAAAAACTAAAAAAAAAGATTTAACTAAATTAAGAGCCTATTTATAACCTTTAACGAAATGCAAACTTCAAAATCAAAATTTGTGAAACACCTAAATGTACGAAATACAAGTGATATAATTGGAGATAAGGATCAATTCTCTTTATTTTAACTCACGCCAGTTTAATAATTTAATGGTAAATTTTATCAAGGTTAAAAGTACAGCTTCATAATTTAGTTAATTATAAACCAATGCTCTCCAAAAAATGGAACAACAGAATTAATTAGGAGTAACTCTACAGTAAATTACATTTTATATTTTTCGTTACACATTAAGCGCTTAAAAGTGATTTTTGTATTATTCGTTTGTATTTACTGTGGCCCACATCTGTAATTATTATAATTTGAATTTGTTAATTAGGACAAGGATCTGTGAAATAAATTCATGTGACTGTCGACAATTTTTAAAATCTATCCGCTGCCTTCTCATTAAATCTGTCAGTAAGCTCCCGTTTAATAAGTATTACTATCAAGATGATGCCAATTGAACTGATGTTGGACAAATCATCGAGGGAACACCTGAAGCAGGTCAATACGGCATTGAAATTTGAATGTTTACAGTAAAGTAAATTTCGTTTTTGACCATAACTTATTATTATTATGAAAATAAGTAAGGTTTAGGTAGGCAAGCACGTACCCAGGGCTGCTGGTACTGTGGGTATGGGTGCGGTACGTGCTTCCAGAATATAATATGATCTTACGCTATGCTGATTACATTGAAATCCTTCTTATCAGATCAAGACTTTGCACAACTCCGAATTTCAAGCCTGTTTTTATAAAACGGTAGCAGATATAGATTATAATTATATGGCTGTTAGATACTCCATCCCTCGCACCGGCCTCAACCTCAACCCCGGATAATCCCCATGGTTGAGCGTAATTTTAGGTTTTGGGTTGGGGTTAATTTTAAGGTTCGGGTTTACAGATATAAATGTCAAAGGGTCAACTACACTCTGGAACCCAATATTGCTTGAGGGTAAGGTTTGATCCTGTTTTTAAGCTACCGACCAGACTTCTGTCTAATAAGTTCTGCTTTGATTATTTAGTCTTGACTATTGCAACTTTTAGTATGACTGAAAAGCGCTAGGTATGTTTAACTCTAAGAATTCGTTTAACCGTTTCGATGAATGGTAATTTTGAAGACGGTTGTGACGATTGGAATAGTTTACACTGTCTATAAATTCAGTGTTCAAGATGGTGTCTTAGAATTTTACTTAATCCTATCAAATAACACAAAGTTTTGTGATCGAATGAAAATGTCATGCTTTCACGCTTATTGCGGAGGTTTATGTTATGCAATTATTGCAATCAAATAAACGTTTTTGTCCTTTTTTCCTGTGTAGACATTATCGGTGGGTTTTCCCTTAATAAAAATATGCAGGCAAATTATCTGTGACTGTTAATCTAATTAATCTTTCAAGAAGTTATTATATCGTTTTTATATGCTACCAAACAATGTTTGATTTACCATATTGGAAGACCTGTTACAGTTTGTGGTTGTATCTTTACGTTTTTTGTTGTGTGTTTCTGTTCCATCATTATTTAGTTGCAATATTTAATATTTACCAATCATATCGTATTGGGGATTACTAATTGGGCAAAAATAATGAATGAGTAAGTAAACTATTAATGGATAAATCGAGATTTGTAACAGAAGAATAGATGAAAATGAAATTACAATGCTATTACATGCGCATTTATTGAATTATATCAAGTGTTTTTGAAATTTAGGTAGGTGATATTTTAGTTTTAATATTACTCGCAATATTGACATGTAATACATAGCTTACAAATTTTTACTGGTAATTTACTGACAGGAAGCCATATTATTGGTAATTTTTATGACTTCAATGCGAATGATCCATAATTTATATTATAATATTAATTATTTATGGTTGTAGGATTCCGAAGAACTAGAGATTTGTATAATCAGAAGAATGCCTTGAATTTACAATCAGACAGAAAAATCGCACTGTACTAATGGTCGTAAATTACCGTCGTTAATTATTGTTATTATAATAAAGTTAATTGTCTATATCTGATACGTATTTTATCCCGTATCGTAACCTGGTAAGATTCAGATAATATATATGTAAATATCAGCATATTACAGAGAGATTAATCTCGTGGTAGTCGGTAGGCGTTATATCGAATTCAATTTCTGGGCGTTCATTTAACGCAACTGGCACATTTTTGAAGAAGAAATGTCACTAATTTATACCATTCACCCAAATTTTGATTAAAATGCATCGCACCTTCCTCATAGAACACATACTGGCTTACTACTTTCGCTTGTGTTTGCTGCACAACTGATGCGATCAAATCAGCAACTGATTTTGATAAATCGTTGATTTTTGGAATTTGGTTTTTTGTCTCAATGCGATAATGATTTAAACACAAAAAAATCTTCCCCCCATCACTACATTTGTCAAATGCTCGGATCCATAATGGTATATGAATCGTAAATATTCATTTTCACTTATATTATAGGTCGATGGAAGCGTCTCGTATGCTCGTCTTGCATGTTCACTTGGTTGTATGTTCCCAAAAAATTTGGCAATGTACTCCTGACTCACGTAACTGACAATCTAAAGAATTCAAACAATGTATAAGTGCAATATTTTTTATCTTCACTGGAAAACATCAGTGTAATAATTGCTGATAAACAATAACGGTGAAAGAAGGCCAAGTTATTATGATATCAATATTAAATCTTCCTGTCTTTACAATTACCCATGATTTTGCCTATTAAAATCAACGTATTAAACATAAATATACCAACGCTTTCTGATGTTATGCCGTCTACCAACGTCGGGACAAAAAAATCAAATGTCAAAGTGCCTAGTAGAGATGATTCCCATAATTTCTGGGCCCGGAGCGAAACCGGGCCCGTAAATTTAAAACCCGGACCGATACCGGCCCGCAAATTTAAAACAAGAAGCGTAAACCGGTGTTGTCATAAGGATGTTATAATGTATATAAGCAACAGATTGATTTCACTGATTGCCGAATTTAAAGTCGTTTGAGGCAAAGATCTTTGACTTAACGATCTTTATACGGACAGTTCTTCACCAGCTGCTTTTGGCTCCGTCTCACTTTCCACGGAGTAGTGTGGTCTTAATAAAATTACAATACATATCACACAAAATGTTTGATTGTTTTCATTGAATATTTAAAATTTGAAAATGTATTTTGATTGATAGTGGTTTGAAGCAAATATATTTCCTTCAGCGAGCAGTATTTGGATTTTATGGATTGCTGCTGCTGGTTGATTCATGTGAGTGTCATCGGAGATAATGATTTCTATTGTTGTATAAATAGCAAAATGTGAGAATCTATTGTAGATTCTAATCTATAGATGATATCATTCATTTGTTTTAACCTGTCGAGTTCGTACCAAATTACTTCTAATTAGTTTAAAGAACTAAATCCATCCCTTTTTGTCGATTTATGCTGTTTGTCGTACTACTTCAATATATGAGACGTAATATTCTGGTTGGATCTTCATTTCCTTCTTCCCTTTTAACTTCAGAACCATATGCTTAATTGAATTTGGTTTTTGGTGTTAGAAATAAAGTAATTCCCTTTCTCAAATTGACTTTATTTATCTTTACTCTTAATCAGTGGCTGATTTTGTTGTAAAGTTTATTCTATTTCGGGAGACTGGGTATATAGCTCTCCACGGACTAAAGAAACAAAAGATATGGGCTCTTGAATAGGCGAGGCCGCCAGTGTTGAGAACTGGAAACATTATCTGGATTCGGTCTCGATGAATAATATTTATAAATAGAGAGAAAGATTAAATGTAATTATAGTGACATATGTTGTTATTGAATAAAAGTTTTCAAAAGGAGGTCTACACCATAGTAACGAGGTCGAACTGTATGACGTTGTTAATGCTTCTCCTATTAGGTCTGCACATAAGTGAGATTTTTTCTATTTACATACATGCTTAATCCATGTAAATTTTATTTTGCGTGCCCAAATTCTGTATGTTGGACCAAATTAAGTACAATAAGCGAATATTTTAGCATTGTGACGTCAGGCAACCTTCCACAAAGGTTGTCCGAATTTCAAAACAGAGGGTGTAAACACTTCAGCGCAAATAAAATTTGTATGGTGTTGTCAATACTACATGTATTTTTAAAATTTAGACATTTCCCCAATTGACCTAAATTGTACCGAAGGGTAGAAAAGTTAGGTTAAAGATTGACGAAGTGGTCATTTTATTTACTGTTACTCGTCCTTTCTTCTTTCTAAAGTTTTCTAGTTCTGGACTGGGTCGCTGCGGTGCGTTGTCCTGCCTAAGAATCAGCAAAACCTAGCTTCTAAACGAACTAGTTCGATTGCAAACACTATTCATTTCACATCAATTGATTCACTCACATGATTGCGAATCGTATGATACTCGGAGTCGCTCAAGTGCTCACTGTGTTTAATGTCTGTAGTTTTCTTCCCTTGTTAGCCATCTTTGGACATGGTTTTATTACTTGCTGCTAGTGTTTTTGGCATCTGTGAACGTTTGCAAAATTGGCATGGGAACTGCCTGATAATTTAAATAGTTATATTTAAACAGTTCATATCCTTGCTTTTGGAAGAGCAGTCTCATAACACATAAACCAAAACCGAGATCAGAGTCCCTGAGATTCTGTAGTTCCATATCATTATATTTTTGCTTGCATTTTTTGGCGTTAAACTTTTATTTTACTATAAATTGCTTATGCCTCTTCAAAATATTACTTTTACCTAATTATTATGAATTTACCTATTTATCTTGATTCAACCTATTAAATATTATTTTGCCTAGCTAATTTATATCCGTAATTTAACAAGAGGTAGTAATAATATTTCGATAGGTTCGTAATGAAAGTATGGGGGTTTGCAATATTTTAAGAGAAAATTATTAAACAATAGGCAGAATGGACTATAACAGAAAATTGTACTAAATTAACTAAGCAAAATAAGATTCAATAGGCTAAATTATAATAAATATTCAAATTCATATTAAATCAGCAAAAGTAATATCTGAGAAGTAGGAGGCAAGGAGGTATAAGCAATTTTAAATAGTAGGATTTAAATACAAGCATACATAAACCAACTAGAAAAGCCCTTTAAATTTAATTTACATTATTGAACGATATTTTTCCATTGTGATAAACGGTGGACCCTAAATTAATTAATTGTAGCTACTTTGTCCCGCGGTTTAATGGGTAAATAGATATCTCATAATTTAGGCATTTAACAATGTAAATTATGTATGTGAAATTGCTTACATTACCGTAATAATTCATACACAAGGGAGTATCTAGGTGGTCACAGGGTGCCCGGGCTAGGTTAAAATAGGTTATTTGCGGCCTTCGGCCGCAAAAAACCGATTTTTTACACTTTGGGCCTCCCTCAAACCATTTGTGACCCCCTCAAATGTCAATCCTAGTTACGCGCCTGTTAATACATATTGCAATTCAACATTGTCAGTTTAAGATTGTAAAAAATGTATTTATTGGTTAGTTAGACGGTCAATAGAAATATTAAAACCTATGTTTAAAAAATTAGGCATTATTATAAACTTTTTCCTTTCTTGTAATGGTGACAAAGTAATCAAAGCTGGTTTTAGGATATTAAATCTAAGCAATGTATAGAAGATAGTTTTTATTATTTTAAGAACGTTATCCTCATTATAAAATCCAATAATCTAATCTAACAAAATATTGTAAATTATATGAACACATTTAAAATGTGTTCATCTCATTAAGTGAGAATGTACGCTGGAAAAAAGGAATTTTTGAACCACTCTATAACATTATTACTTTTAATTTATAATATAATACATTACGTGCAGAAATGTAGCAATAAAATGAATAATTGATATTAAAAAGAAGTTATTATTAACCACAATGATAATAATTTGTATTTTTGAACTTTCCTCATAATTCATTAATTGGGCAGTAAATATAGTAGGTACACCTACATAACCTTACAAAATTAGGCAACGGTAACATTATTTTGAATACGACTCTTTAGGTAGAGATAATGACACATCAACTCTCGCGTATTTAATTAATTTGGTTATATTAAGTTAATATGTTTGAATGGTACATACATCATATTTTAATGTCATAAATATATACACAGTTGTGTATCTTATCTTCATTTTAACTGTAATATACAGGATATAATTTTATAGAAATTTCGGTTTACAATTGCATATCTAGCATTTTGTAATGTGGGCTTATGAGGTAGTCTAACGGTAAGAAATTAGTGCCGTCGGCTGTAAAAGTGTCTTTTCGTCGAAGGGCTATTTTTCCGAAATCTGAGGGGAAGGATGAAACCCGACTCCCCGATACGTAAGTGTGCGATGAGCCACCCTTGATGTATTTTCCGTATGTAAAAATAAGCAGGCACATGAGTTTTCCAATTCATACAATGAACAAATGTTAAAAATGTGTATTACATGTATGTAATGTTTCTCAATAGTTTTTTTTGCTAGTATCTTTTTATCCACCGTAACTTTAAATCATATATTTCAACCTTTCAATCTTCAAACCAATCATTTATTAGACAATAACATGTCTAAATAACTTCAATATTATTCAAATAAACATAGCTAATGTAACATCATTAACAAGAATAACTTTAGATATAGAATAATAATTTGAAGTACCATACGAAATAATTTTTTGATGCGTTCTCGGTACTCCCACTCGTTTCAAATGTCCGTGAAACCAAGTAATGCAGATATGAATCAAAATATTATATTTCTAACCAATTTTCTGATCTTTTCGGGCACTTTTAATTCGTTTTTTCCACACCTTGGTCTTATTTCTAATTGCCTACCTTCACAGTTTTCAGCTATTCATCTCATCAGAAAAAAGAGGCTCTCAGAGTAAGCGTCAAGTTTGCAAACATCATCATTTTCTATTTTTGGATCTTGTTGCAGATCCGCCCTGATGGCAAATTTCCTCATGGGAATCACTCCTTCCAAACAGATGAAAAGATGTTGAGTGCCAAAGGCTCGGAGCAGTTTCTGGAGTTTCGTTTTTTATACTTTTAGACACAACTGAAACACTCCAAGCATCATTGTGACATTATTTCTTATTTCACTGAATTTTAAGGCTACGGTACTGCACTTGCAGTTCTGACATTTCGTGATATATTTTATGAATTGAGTAGTATTATTTAGTAGCTAACAAATGTGCTTTATAGCGTGGAGTACTGTACATGATTCCCATTCCAAGATTAATCCCACTTGTAAACTCAACAAATGATTATAAAACCCCAAAAATATTATTTGTTAAGTTTGATCTTCTAATCGTAAGTAAAGCGGGTAAAATTAGGGACAGAAACAGGGGCTTTCCAGACAGATCCATCAAATCGGGAATTTTACTTCAGTCATGAGATAGACATACATATTGGTTTACTGATGTTATTAAGCGTCCAACACACTTTGTGACTTTGTTGATTTACACTTGCAATAAAAATGCAATTCAATTCAATTGCAGCATCCCATTGAAGTAAAGTGAAAATGAATTTAATGTTTAGTGTAGGTAATAAATTATCCTCCCGTGTGACTGCAGTTTCATTAAAAATGCGTCAGGTCAGTCATTTCGAATTGTTCACTTCGTTACTTCTTCAAGCCAGGCTTTGAACCTGTAATTCATTTTTACGCAGCGATTTCTATAGTAGTGAGGGAAAAACAATACAGAGTTTGCGTTATGTATTAGTCGACCGACAGAAACTCGACTCGAACTTGTAATTTGCGTAAAGATAGAATAAAAAGTGAGTAATAGAAGCCAGTACGACTCAAAAAAATTTCAAGACGCTGTTTACAGATTTGATTAATCTCTATTTGCCCCAGCCCGGAATGAGAGTAAGAAATGCCACACCTGCGCCTTATTCCGCGCGACCTTCACCTTTTTATCCACAACTTGGTCATTCAGATGATGCTGTTACTCTTTCCCATTTTGCAAACTTAAGATTTTCACGACAAGTTTCTCAAGTTTCTCAGTGAGTCAGAGTTTCTTCAATGAGAAAGTAAAGCTTCTAATACCTCAAAGGCAGACTGGGTTTATTTACGGTGAAACGTTGTGAGTGAGTGCAAAAAACGTTTGAAGCTATAAAACAGTCAGCCTAAATTAAGTAAATAATGTTACTGGGGTAAAAATGTGGCAAAATTTAAATAAAATACTAGATTAAAAATAAAGCAACGCGGGAAAGATAAAAAGCCATCTTTTATAAAATCAAAACAACAAAAAACATCGCCTTTTTACAACATCAATTTTACGTATATATAATTTTAGGTTGCTGTCATGGTTAAATCGGCATTTAATATTTTCAGTAAAAGTAAAAATCGAGAAATTAAGTGTTTAAGATTTTCGCTGACAATCAGAAATTGGAGATTCACCATGCAAGTACATACACGTTATTAGTATATACTACAGCACCAAATAATTCATACAAACAATAATAAATGTGAAGAAAATGGGTATTTGCATTTCTCTTACGATTGCTCACTCGTCATAAATTGAATGAGCGAAGACGGAGCATAATTTATATAAGTAAATATAAAAATTTGTTTAATTTAAAATCAGATAATAACTACTATAGGTATACAACAAAGTATCAAACTGCTTTTATAAACTTATATTGTGCAGCTTAAAATCGTTCGTTAAAATCTGTATCATGTCAAGCAGTAAATATAATTTGATCTCGTCTTATCTGCTACATACCATGAATATTAGTTTTGCTTACGCCATCATTGGATCCCAATTATATTTGTGAATGCTAATGAAAGATGAAGAATAAATTGTTTGTCCTGTTAGGTCATTTGTACATTTGGTTACTCAATGCTCTCCCTTTTCTTTCTTCTGTTTTTGGGCTTGTTATCTATAAAACCTAGAAGATATACATATACAATTCTGCGCGATATACCGCGGTGCTACATACAACTTATACAACAGCAAGCCTTTAATTTTTCTTCTTATAAGATAAAGCTGCTGGCCGGAGTAAACATTAGACAAATGCTACAAAAATGTATACCGTATTGCCGGTATTAGAAGCCGGGGCTTCTAATATGTCAAATCCATATTTTGAGGAGGCTTTTATTAAAGGGAGGCTAGTAATAGAGGGAGGCTCTTATTTATGAGTCTGGTAAAATTGTCACGAAAAATGTAGAATTATTTGCAATATTTCTACATGAAACCTCGAAAAACTCTTAATATTTGGGTCTTCTACAAAAATGATGACTTTAAACTGTCATATCTTTGTCATGCACCTGTCCACATTGTCCATTCCATGCAGAATTTACTTGCTACTCCAGCGTATCTGACATCAAGATTTTGGGTGGGGCTTCTAATTGAGGGAGGCTTTTAATAAGCCAAATTGACTTTGAGGGGAGGCTACTATTAGAGGGAGGCTAGTAATAGAAGGGGAGGCTTCTAATACAGACAATACGGTATTATGCAACGAGCAGTGACCTTTCTTGGTTGAACGACAAAGGGACATATTTTATTACTCTTGAAAACAAATATCCCATGTGTATTTACTTATGAATGATTTTTTGTGTATGGAATATAGGGTGTCTCATGTTACGATTTAGTCCTAACCTAATTCTTTCGCCTGCTTTTAGGAAAAGTACACTTATAATAATACACGAAGTTTGGGGTTGGGCTTCATGCAAAAGCAGTAGACAGAAAACATGAACACTTGTTACAATGTGCCGTGTTAAGTTAAGGTTAAATTGCATAATAAGTTAGAGATGTAGATGTAATGAGCTGAATAAATATGCCTAGCGTAAAGCATTTAATGTCACCAGGGGTTTATAAAATATTACTAGTGTACTATTTCAATGCTTCCCAAAAATTGCTAATATGAAGACCAAAGACGTACCGAGAGGGGGGCACTGGGGGCACGTGCCTCCCCCAAATTCCGAGAAAAAGGCAAAAAATGTCTAAAAAATAGCAAAAAATCGCCAAATTTTTCGCGCTACGCGCGAATTTAGTGTATTTTTGGTTTATTTTAACCTTAATTTGCTAAAACGTTTCGCGCTTCGCGCGAATATGAAGTTTTTTCGCACTAGATTTATTGTGTGCCCCCACCAAATAGAAATCCTGCGTACGCCCTTGATGAAGACCATATTGAAAAGCGCAATTATGTTTAGCTACTATGTTATGTTGATGAAATTTTGCTATACATGCGACGCATTTTTCATTAATAAACATTCACAAATCTTTTATTTATTTAACAAGTTAGAAATAATCAAAATTACTAACAAGTAGCAATTAATTCTTAAAATTATGACATGGAGGCGTACTGTAAAAAATAATAAATCGATTTAAAAAGTAAACGAGGAGATGTCACTGCGGGAAACCTGGTTTTTTGGGGGTTGAAAGCCGAAAAGTAACTCTTGTTTAAAAACATTCTGCATCTCATGCTTCTTTTACGAGTCCAGATCAATCTTATTCGTATTACCAAATCATGACTAAGCCAGGTGACATTTGCTTAAATTTTGTATTGTCGTTTAATATGCGACTTTTCTTAATAAACCTAAAATTACATTTTAAATGCATCTGAGAATAAACCATTTGCAACGGCTGAAAGAAGTAACGAAGGGTACATTGACAATTGTTGTATTAAAAATCATGAATTGTCAGTTTTCGTAACATTATTGAAGGTCTTCAAATTCAAAAACTGACGGATTTCTTTTTAATACGTGAATGGATATCACATTGCAGTAATTAGGATAGGTTTTCTATTTAAGGCTATATTAACACAGTGGTAATTATACTAGGTCAAAGGTCATGAAGGAGTTGACCGATTGACCTCATCTTCGAACTTAGTCTCACATAGGTCCTAGCTAGTACGTGTACCAAATTTGGTGAAAATGTCTCAACGCGTTCTTAAGTTATCGTGTTGAGGGACGGACAGACAGACAGACGGACGGAGAGCTTTGCCATTCCCATAAAGTAACTTCGTTACTTAATAAACTAATGAATAGAAATATTTTGAAATAGTAAATTAATACAGGGTGCGCCATAGTTTAAAAGTAGTGCGCCTCGTTATCCAAAACAGAATATTATGTGGTAGAACACTACGCTGCAACAAGTCACACAGAAAAATTGTAATGCAACCAGCAATAGTTGGGGATCACATTAATCATTTCATTTTTACATAAACGACTCAAATCAAATTGTTTAATATGCATTGAGAAATGCCCGTGTGCACATTGCTTTTAACCGAAAAACATACAGTTTAATAGCTGTGATTTTATTTACATTTCTTAAAATATCGTAGTACGTTGATTTATCAAGAACAGTACCCTTCGGAATTAATGGCATGATATATTTGCTTCTAGGTTCATTGCAGTGCGGGCAGTATATAACTATAGTTTCTATATATAACTATATCAGTTTTGAAGTATATAATTATATATATATACTTCAAATATGTATGATGATAAGTTATTTTAAATACGTTATGTTATATATATAACTATATATAACATAACTTATAACGTACAAAATCAACTTATCATAGTAACTATAAATTTCATTTTTGAATCATTAAACTTTTATTTTTCTTTCACTAATTTCACTTTACATTTAAATGAAGCATGATCCAATGTAGGTTACATTTATATTTACAATTGCAAATATTTCTTTGAATATGTTTCTAAATATATGATATATAAATAATTTTTATGTAATCCTTGTGGTAACGCGCATGTCCACTTTACATGACCACAATTTCGTGAACGTGGCTTTACCCAATTTTTCTTCGGTTAAAAATCATTGTATCTTTTTTGTAAGTTGGTTGCATTAACCCTTTCAATTTTCGTGCGGTGTTGTAGAAGCTAAACAAAAAATGTTGCCTATTACGCGTGTCTGTATAAAACTCAACAATAAAAACTATTGAAGATGCAAATAAACAAATCACAATAAGAAGAAACACAATTTGAATGTTCATTGACATACTTAAACTTTCGGGCATTCTTTGTGCTTTTAAAAATGTTTCGCTACTACGAAGCGAAGAATGGTCTAATAATCTGCGCGTTAAATCATATTGTAGATTATGCACACCACTCTCCAGCTGCTTCACAATGAATTCTTGGAAATTTAGATTGTAGCAGTTTTTGAATTTCATTGTTTTATAGTCAGAAAACGTATTCATCTTTATGTGATGAGCATGGATATTTAATTCTTTTCTAATTAATTTAAACCATACATCAAAATCTATCATAGCCTTTGGACCAACCTGTAGTTATTACATTTTCTTTAAAACCAAGAAGACATGTTAATATCATTCGAAATACATCATCCTCTATTCCTAAATTATTTATCGTAGAAGTTAGTTGAGAGTTGGGAAGTGAGACTAACGCATTTTTGACTTGCGTAAAAGTTGCAGTAAGTATGTCCGACAAAACATTATACTTCGTTAAAAGTAATCCTATAATTTTGAAAGCTATTTTTTTCAGCCATTCTTCATCAAAATCAATCAAATCTGTCAGCTTGAGGTTGCGGCTGTTTGATTCATTACACAAACCATATTTTTCTAAAATGAAATATTCTTGAGAATACTTATTCTTTACTAAATCGTCATACTCCATTTTAAGCAATGTGTATTTGTATCCCTTACTAAAAGCTTCGTCCATGTTTGAAAAAGTTACAAGTTCGGGTGCTACTGTCGTTTGGCTCGTGATTATTGATGTGTAAAGCTGAGCCAAGAAAAATGATACAAAAGAATAATAAATTAAAACCCGACTTGTGATTTTTGTATTGCTTTGTAAAATTAAAACAGCCATAACAGAAAGCCAAAAGTCGTACACTTTTACTATTTTACGTTTAAGGCTCGTATTCAAAAATAAGTAAAATAAGACTGCATAGTAGAGAAGAACGATGGATATCCAGGTTTCGACGTCAAATATATCTTTCACGAAAACAAGTAGCGTTGTTACCTCGTATTTACTTTTCGGTGAAAAATAAATCAAATGGTTCACCTGATCCCACATTAACAAAGTTTTCACATTCTTTTTATGGTTTCCTTGAAGAACATTTGTGATTATGCTGCCACACGAAGTGGTTTTGTCTCGATGGGTAAAGCCGGTAGGGGTGAAATTGAAATGATTAGCCAATGTATTAGCTTTAATTTTTGTCTCCAAACATGTTAATGTCTTGACGTCATTTTTCTTCAGATGTAAAATGTTCAAATGTTTGGGATATAAAGGAAACGTTTTTTTGTGTACATCAGCTCTAGGACAATGGTCGACTTGTATTAATATCGCATGCCTCTGTAGATTAATCTGATTTGTCATAGCTTTCATTTCATTTTCTCTATTCTGGCTGCCTTTTCCTGTAATTAAAATGATATCACTATCTCCATAAAACATTTTTGCTTTTGTGATACGTTTCTTCGTATCGTTGATAACCAGGAATATTCGAACACTAAACGTTTTAAGTTCGGTCCTGAAACTTTTTTTTCGAAATTTGGAATCATCGTTCAAAATAATATGGAATACACTTTCTTTCCTGTAAGCTCTAAAAGATTTTAATTCAAGAAATAATTGTTTAGGTGTAGGAGGATTAAATAAAATTGTCACATCACAAGCTTCTTTTATTATTTCCCAATTCGAGGAAATAGTAACATTTGTTGA
>JABASD010004502.1:0-15306 GCA_019776165.1 Pogonognathellus flavescens
AATTTAAAACATGATTACAAGCACTGAATTGCATAAGTATATATATTACGTTAAACTGCGACAGTGCGACGATCCGAAGCATGAGAGTTGTGGGGTTATACTGAATTAACTAATTAAGTTTGTAGTTCCATTATAACAACTAGACTATACATTTTTGTATTTTCAGGTTTACAAATCACCCTTTCAGAGTTCGTACTTACATGTAGACAACATGAAGAACTACATTTTTAGTTAAGTTAGATTGATAGCTTGAAAACCGACTACAAATGTACTCTATTTAATTTTAAACATTTTAATCTTCGGTTTCAACCTTTTATATTCCGCCAATCTTAACACGTAATTTCTTTGTTTGCCAAATTCAACGAAAATATACCCTTTCGTCAAATTCAATTTCGGTCAAATCGATCGCAACCTTTTAAATTATTTTGAACCAGAGCATATTTTTTGATTTTTTAGGAGAAAATACTTTTTGCTTCTTATGTTTATTTATCAAAACCTACTTCTTTCAGAATTTCTATCGGGACATTTATTAACAATTTCCTTGCGACTTTTTCGTGGAGACATTGTCTCTATATCCACACGGTTTTGACTCCTCTGAAGTTGTTTTAATTCTGCATACTATTTAAACAACCATACTCAAATGTCATTTCATTGTAAGTATGTGGTGTCAAATATTTAACTACAATATTTCATAGAAAAATCCTTAGAAAAGTGCTGATTCAAAATCGTCGAAATATTGTGAAAACGTCTAATTTATTTAATGTTTATTTTGTATTTTCAAAACAAATATGTGCTAATTTATTTTGTATTTAAGGCTTGCCTGCATAATTGCAAATACATGTAATTTCCTACTCTGTCTCTTCCACCAGAACTCAATCAAACTTGCATCAATATTGACGTATGATGACTTAAAATGTGGATTAGGTATCCAGGAGGGTCTTCTCGAGGGCATTTGTGCGATTTCGAATTATAACATATTCAAAATAATTTTCTAAGAAAAAAAATTATTTGTGGCCAAACCAAACAGTCTTTTTAAAAATGGCTACTCAGGGACCCTCTAGGGTATGTAACAAATAGCTGGTAAAAATTTGTTTTTTTAGCTCTGTAAATGAGTTATGCCGGATGTGAAAAAAGGGGAAAATTTTGAAATAATACATGTAAAAGAGCCTGAACAGAGTTTAGTCTCTCTGGCACATACAGGCAAGCCTTAACGATTGGATCGAAGGTAATTAAAAAGATTTTGATTGATTTCATCTTTAAAATTGCTTTGATTATTTGACACTTTTGCTTAGATAAAAATTTGAAATATCTATAAATTGGTTCATAGCTTTTGCGCAAACGAAGTAGAGAAACGTAAAATATTTATAGACCGAACGGAGTTGAAATTTTTTACCTATTACGAAAGAATATTACGTTATGTATTGCGGAACCGAAATTGTATTTCTAAACTAAGTTTAAAGTGTTTTAATTTTAAAGTGCAATTTAGTTTAAAAAAGCATGATGGTATTGATTGTATTTTGAATTTTAAAGAACACTGTTTCAAAATGCAATTTTTATTTTCAAAAATAGTTTTACAAAATGTATTGAGATATTTTGCGTATTGAACCTCAGTTAGTCATCATCTTGAATATTGAGCGAAAACACTTTGCCCAACTTTGTTATATAATTAAGAAAACTATTGTTTGAAATTTGACCTCGCAAAACGAGAGAACTATGATTTTAAAGGAACGGCCGATTACGTAACAAGTCTGTTCTTTTTCCTCAGTTTGATGCTGTCTTCAATTACTTTACTTTTAATTTTGCACAAAAAATACTTTTTAGTGCATGTGAACAACAATTTGTATCAGTAACACTCTTACGATCTATGAATGTTACATAATAATATGACTAGCTGTAGAGCAAGAGACATAGCGTACAAGAATTTTCACTGACCTATTTACATGGTAACTGCTCAATTCACACAAAAGATTGTCAGTTGATTCTCAAAAAAGTAATCCTCTCAGAAAGGATGAATCGTGGGCCGTTTGATCTACCGACGTTAGAGTTACCTTCTCTAGACTAGGTAGTTCAACTCATGGCCTTTAATCAGAAAAGTAAATAAATAAATAAAATATATGTTCTTGATATTTTTGAAACCAGGCGCGTAGCCAGGAATGAAAGCTGGGGGGTGCACAGCAGGAAAAAAAGATGTATACCTTCATTTTATTGTAAATTAAGGCTTCGGGTTTAGTGAATGGGTGTGGTTTTAATGTAATTAAGCAGACGAGTAACTAATGTTGTCACTTGTGGGGGCGATACGGTAATCTTACGCTTATAAATGATCACTTCCGCGCGTGGTGAAAAATTTGGTGAAAATATCGGCTAAAATGAACTAGAAATGAATTGCATTCGCTTTTTATTATTTTTTGTTATTTTAGAGCAAAATTTGATGCATTTGACATGTTTTTTGGAAATTTCCAAAAATATCTAGTTTAAGTTCGGATATTCTGGGGGGTGCACGTGCACCCTGTGTACCCCCCTGGCTACGCCTTTGTTTGAAACACATTGTGAAAATGCAATTATAGGGGCCCCTATGGAGCCCCCTGATTACAGGCAGTAGGGCTCTTCCTCTTACTTTTTGAGTACCCTGCGAACCCCGATTTTACGCCACTGAAAACATGTACTTACATTCGTACATTCGTACATTAATTCTGTCTTTTTACTGTTACACCGAAATACAGCATGACAATAAACAGGCAGCTTAATATTTTTGGACAATATCATTTAAACAAGTTATGCAAATTTAGCAATTGCGAATTATTGGAAACTGTCATCAAATTGTCATTTTTATCTATGGCACGACAGAGGCATTAATTAAAAAAGTGTTTCTTCGTTTATGATCGAAATTTAGCTCGGAGCATCGCAAAATGCTACGCCTAGTAACCCGCACAATGTTAGGCCACCATGCTATCTAGATTTCCGAAAAATAGAACATGTTTGAAAAAAAAATTGCCGATTTTAGGGCTTTCAGCACCCTTCCCAACACAGCTCGTGCCCTTCATTACAAAATTATTGATACGCTAACGGTCTGTAAGTATATTGCGTCTGGGGCCACAAAATATTTTCATATATTTTTGTTGAAATTGATAGCTTAGTGAAAATTTTTATGTTGATTATGTGGCAAAAATGGTGTGTAAACTACCAAGGATGGCAAACGTGCAGTAATTGCAATATTACATTATAAAGTTATGCTTTTATAACTTGTGAGGTTTTTTATGGATGGTCACGTTCTTTCCTTTAAACTTTTTGAATTTCAATTTTATGTTGCTGTGCAGTTATAAACTCAGATTTATTCAGGGTTTAAGAATTTAAAAATTTTAATGCAAAATTGGAATCATATTTTATTATCACATATTTGCTGACAATTAAAAATAGTACCGGAATTTTATAATTATCAAAATAATTTATTTAAAATAAGTTATTTTATTAAAGTTAACAATTCAGACAACGGAAAAGCATAGAGTCTTCAGAAATATATGTGTAGTCTAGAATTGAATGGTCGGGAGTTCTGCAGCGTTATAAATTAATTATACCAAAGTGATAAAGTTGGCTATTCAATTTAAAATAAGCATATAACATACGTAGTTTGCATCTGGAAAGAATGCAAATTCGCGCACTAATAAATTTTACAACATTGAATTTATGATAATTTAATTCAGTTTGCTATTAACGAACTAATCAAAAGCAGAAAAATCCAATTGTTCAAAATTTATAAGATTTTTCACTGTTTTGCGTAAAGTATGGTCATCCATGCCTTCATTGATAATTGTCTTTGTTGTAGGATGATTTTGTAACACGTCCTTCAAAATTTTCATTCTGGCGTTATTGATAACGGACTCTGAAAGATGTATATCTGCCAAGGTACTTTTTGACAATACTTCTTCAGCGAATAGCATAACCATTTCAGCACAATTAGGACCTTTTTGTTGTGTGACTTTTCTTGTAACTATTGTATACCTTGGACTGAAAAATTGCTTCGAATTAAATGCTTGCATCAACTCACGAACAATACATTCTTTTTTTTCCGCTGGGCAATATTTTTGGTACGAATCATACAAATAAACAACATCTGAAATAAAATCAATTGCTAGCAATATCCAATGGCGTCTGATGCATATGGGTACAAAAACAAGCCACACGTCGGCTGGAACAATGTCTATGCAGGTTTCCACTATTCGTATATTTTCCTCAACATTGTGTCTGGATTCCATACTGCAGGAACAAAACAGAGCCGGCATAGCATACATCCCATCAGTATCATAATTTTCGTTACCAAAAATTACATCAAAAAACCCATCAATAATTGTATCCGGTAAGTTCATGTTAGTGAATAGTAGGCCGATTTCAACATCCGTTATTATAGTCTTGGTCCCGATAATTTTAATTTTTGGCTCATAATTGTGATTTTTCGTGTTTAGATTTTTTTTGTCAAGATTTTGTTTCTCTTCATTGTTTGCAAAAATATTACTACGTTTAAAAAGAAATTTTGGTTTTCGTTTCTTGGCTGTAGATTTAGGCGTTCGGTCCCAGTTTTCTTTTGCGTTATAAAAGTCAACAAATTTTTGTCCGTCGATTCTCTTACGAGTTTGTCTCAATTTTGGATTTTGCTGCAGAACGCTTCGAATATGCTGTTCAAAATCTTTAATTTCACCAAGAGAGAATTCTTTTTGCCTTCTCAAATAGTCTCCCGTATTTTCAAATCGTTGCTTATGGTATACGTTTTTCAATTTATTGTAATGGCTTTCCACTGGGGCATTTGTAATATGATCAAACTGCGGGTGTCTTAGGCGTGGAATCATTGCTGAGAAAAGAGGAGTAAACGCTATGTAATCATCTTCTAAAATTTTCAAAACAGCCGGAGAATAGTAAATATTTTGTTGTTGGGATGAGTGGTTTTCTTCAGTATCTTTTTCCATCTGGGTGTGCGCAAACTGTTCTTGCACAAAATGTTTATAATATGGAGATGATTTTCTGAAACTCTTTTTTAGCTCTGCGAAATTCGTTTCAAACTCTTCTTCTTCATAAGGTGTCATTGTTCTAGCAATAATATCATCAATATTCAATTCGTCTGTTTTTTCACTAAAATACTCCAGCAAGTCATTTAGGGTTTTAGTGTCTATTTGCTTTTTGGTTTTAAACAGTTTGACGATGCATTTCACGATGTCATAAAAATCATTTAAATCTTTTGCATGAATCAGTTTACAAAAGGCTCTAGCTGCAACCAGTTTTATTGTTTTATGGATTTTTTTGCGACCCATGTTTTTGCAGAAAGCATGCAAAATGTGGCAAGCACATATCATTATAATTGATTTGCTATCTTCCATTTTGACGGAATCCTCCTTTGAATTTAAAATTTCCCAGCTTCTTTCCACATATTGTTGCACAGTTTCGGCATTAAATGCTAATGATGTAGAATGTAACAAAGCCCATGACATATCAACCACCACTATGTCACATATTCGAACTGTTCGTTTAATTTGATTTATACTATATGCCACACGCACTAAAAAACTAAGTACACTTGGGACATGGTGCCTATTGGCTAACATTTCCGCTAGTACGAAACTTTTGTTCACTTGAGGAGGCTTTACAATAATGCTGTATTGTAACGATTTCGGCAAATTTTTTTCTAAATTGGATGTTAAGCTTCCAGTTGCATCAATATGCATTGTGCATAAACCTTGTTTTTTATTCAAGTCGCTGTACATCTGAACTGATTGAAGGCAATACATATCAATTTGCAAAGGACTTACAGCGAAATGCTGAATAAATCCTTTGAGCTTTGTGTTTTTGTTAAGCTCCTCGTCCCATTCAATTTTTTGTTTTCGAATATCTTCGTATACAGAAGCGTCTAATCGTGCCAGTTTTCTGGACTCTTTCATCATGGTCCTAAATACGCATTCAGATTTTTGCTTATTGTTCTTGTGCAAGTACTGCAACCCTTTTACGTGCTCCAAGTTTGTAACGAAAACTGCTCTTGACTTTTGTAGTTGCAATGTCTTAATTATTTCTTTTCTATAACTTCCACGAATTTCTCTGCCCGTTTCAACCTATAAAGGAAAATATAAAGAAAACTTGTGTTTAAATTGCATTTAATTTTATAAGGCTAAATATTTGCTGTCCGATATTTTGTTCGTAGTGTTCAATGGTGTCGCTATTTTAAGATGGTCAATGGTGATAATGACGTTTGCTCAAGAAATGTCTCAGAATTTCAAAAAATTACTTTCTCTAGTTTTTTATCATATATCTCATTTTTTAAATTCGGTGCATAGGCGTCGAACCGTGGGGACATCGGGACGATGTCCCCACAGAAATGCCGCCGTGGGGACATTGCTAATAAATGTCCCCACAGAAATTTTGAAAGAAGTAAATTCTTTTCAATGGACATAATCAAATGGACAAATCAAATTTTATGCGTCAATTTCTCCAAAAAATGAATTTTCTGCACTTAAATGAAAAAATACGTGTAGAAAAAGTTCGGGCTGCGCGTGAAAATGTGGTATTTACCATATTCACAAAATTATGTCCCCACACTCCCAAACATCTTCCGACGCCTATGATACGGTGTGACGTTGCCAGATTAAACCGAGAGCATAACCATCGGAAGATGTTATAGTTATAATTATAGTGCAGAAAATGCACTTTTTGGAGAAAATTGATTTACATTGATAAAATTCAACTTTATCCAGAACTTCTGTGGGGACATTTATTAACAATGTCCCCACGGGTTAAATTTCTGTGGGGACGTTGTCCCACTGTTCCGACGCCAATGGCCGAGAGTAGTTACATCCCTGACAAAATTAATTTGTTATGCATTCGAAAAAAAGGTTCCACCCTTTCAAACAGTGTCAGTTTTAAAAGCGGTCAAAACTATAGCCACAGAAAAGCAGTCAGAGATGTAACTCGGATTTTGTGATTCGTTTTCTATAATCGTCTAGTTGCGAAGTTCAAAGTCTATCTTTTTCCCAAAATCTAAGCTGACTAAAACTGTTGCAGGATACGTATGTGCGCCCCTAATTGTAGTATGTTTTAAATTTTATTAATTATAATTACATATACTGTTACAGTTATATATCACATAATAAACCATTAAACTTCTTAATATTTTAAAGCTATTTGAAAATCATTAACCCTTGCAAATTTCAAAATTTAATAATTGATTCATACCGTCTGAAATATTGTAAACGCTCCCGTTGATGACACGCTAAAGTTTGCATCCTCTCCTTTGTTTGGCTTATTCGGCAAAATAATGTTGAATTTCATGCCGCATGGGCAATATCCCAACAATTTAACAAAATATTTTTTCAATCCAAAATTAGGTGATGTCCTTAAATTAAAACTGCAGGTTCTTGTAGACTGTGTGATTTTTTCGCTTATTCTTTGGGGATAAATATCAAGAAATTTGTTGTTTTTTAAATCATAAATCTCCAGCCATTCCTTCCAAGTAAATGTGAAGTTAAATTGGGATGGTGGTACGTAATCCATATCTTTTTCGTTAATTCCTGCAATGGTGCATATTGTCTCTTTTGTTAATAACAAATTTAAAAATTCGTCGCTATTCTGAAAAGAACGTTCCATTGAGCATGTGGTATTTGTGGCTTCAATTGAATCGGGTAAACTTATGTCGTTGTTTGAAGACAGATCCGAACTTGACTTTTCCTCTTCTATTTTCTCTGTTTCGTTTCTGACATTAGCTTCGTTGAGCTCAAATGTTTTGTTGATATGTTTTTTGGTTATGTGCGATTTAAAATTATTGTCTCCGAAACTTTTTCTTGCCTTTCTATCAGACACATGAGTATCATTCATATTTTTAGTTTTGTAAATCTGTTCAACCTTTGAGGCTTTTGTATAATTATTGTACCCCGATTTCGAATTAGATGTGATACAAAAGTCCATTTCACTACATACAGAATTCATTTCAACGTCAATAGGCGATTCAAACAAATCATTTTCAAATATTTCATCGCTAGGTTCTTGGACAATATCACTTCCATTCGGTTTATCTAAATCAGAGCTGAAGTTTAAACATTCGTCGGAATCGGCAGAGTCATGAGTAATCTCAACAAAATTATGTAAAGGACTATGAGCAGTTGTATTTTGATTTTTCTCTAATCCGTTCAGATTAAAACTATTATGATGAAAATTCCTTTCCTTTGCTTTTTTCTACAAAGAATATTCAAATTTTGGTTTGTTAGATGTAGCATTAATTCACACCTACGCACTAACCGATTTTTAAAAAACCATTAATTAAATATTAAAATTTCAATCAGTTATGAAATTTTTGATTTAATGGGAAATTTTTAAAATTAATGCTAAGTAATAAAAAGATCTACCTCGTAAATTTTGCATTCAGGACATTTCCAATTTTTTTCTCCGGAGTAGTCGCTAACACACGGAATATTTTTGTAGTGGTACAAATTCCAGCAGAAAAAGCATTTGGCAAATGGGCCATCAGACTTCCTGTAAGGCATTTTGCATATGCAGTAAAGTTCTGTCAACTGTGGGCTGTATTTATTTGGTTTTCTTATACTTCTTTTGCTGCGTCTTAATGTTTCTAAAAATTATAATATGAGGGATTAAAAATTTCATTTGCAGTTTTAGCGACATTAATTTTTCCAACTCTCATAAAGAGAGAGAGATTTACTGTACTGTAAAGTACAGGTACACTCCATAAATGCTAAAGGTTGGTGATACATCATCTCGTCAAATTTGGCAACGAATATTAAAATATACGAATGCAAAATTATATTATGCATCAATTTAATTTTAGACTTTCAATAGATTCGATAAGTTTGTCTTGATATTATGTTTGCTGACTTTTTAATTCGGAGATCGTGATACAGTTGATAAAAATTGTATTATTTAGATTAGATTTAGAATTTTGATAGGCCTTATTATTGGTAAACTGAGAAAATATTATTCTGGAAATCTCGAATCGTATTCCAGCTCGCACCCAAGATGGGATGTTCTTAGGTGCACAACAATCATAAAGCAAAAGTTTGTTTTATTATAAATTGAGACTTCTAGTGTAGTGAATGAATATTATTTCAACACAGTTAAGAACGCATTTTGAAAGTAGTTTTACGTCATTTTTGTCACATTTAGAAAATAAAAATATATTTGCAGTTTAAAGATAATTATTATTCTAAGGATTGATAGTGCAACAAGAGCACTCCCCACATTTGGGTACTTGCTTGTCATTATTTATGGCAATGTTTTAAAAATAGAAATACATTAGTATTTTGAATAAGTTGCGCAATTATTGCAAGGAAGCTTAGTCATATAATAAACACAAATAGTTTTTATATTGTGGGTAATAAAAATCCCCATAGTTCTGAAATCGATGTTATCTACATTTAAAATGGATTTCATTTTTTTGAAAAAGCCTACTCAGGCAATTACAGATTTAAAAAATAGTATGACGTATTTAAAGGAAATGTTTTCTCCAGATTCCACAAAAAGGGATTATATCAGTCAAATGATTCATTTATTTACGGGCTTTTACGTTTGTTAAACCCTTATTAATATAAAACCTTAATTGAATATGTAAGTGTCACTTGTAATTCAACATCACAATTAAAAAATTTACCAACCTGCACATTTAGAAGTTTTAGTCATTTTATTTTTGCAAACTGCAATGTCGACTTTGTCAGGGAATAGTTCCTTCTTTAGTCCTTGTGGTAACTGAAGTGCAAACGTCTCTATCTCAGTTAACCGTCTGGTCCCCAATACAACAACTTCCGGTTGCAACTTATTTGCTACAAGCATAAAAATAAATATTTATACCATACTATGCAAATATTTATACTTTTCGTTCGGTGTTTCTATTATAAATACAGTTCGCGTGTGGCGCTGACTAATCTATAAAAGCTTAGATATACCCTAATTTAACAATGAACGATACTGCTAGAATTGAAATATATTTTATTTAAATATATTCTGTATTCGCAACTTGAATATTAATTTTTGGGAAAGTTCGGCCACTTCAAATAAATTTTTTATTTCTTTGAGAAAATTATACGAAATCGGATCTCTTAATATTGAATTGCAAAAGAATGTAATTCTCACGCTCGCTCGTAATATGCATTTCGCGAAAATTAAAAAAACAAGTTTACGACTACGTATCGCAAAAACTGTTGTTGATTTCTTGATGATCCTAAAAATTTTACTGCCAGTTAATATTAAAACGGGACAAGGGCAGGCTGCACATTTTGACGTTTTTTGGGCCTTAACCTCCCCCCCCACCCCGACAGACGGCTCGAACATCCCCATTACTAATTTCTAGTTACACCCCTGAAACAGGAGGTAACATTTTAAAATTTGTATCTCTGTAGAAAGAAATGTCATCAATCCGACAAAACATTTACTACACTGAGACCCTGCCAACTTGTAACCCGCCTCCAAATACGCCTTTATACAAAATAAATAAAAGCTAAATATAACCAAAAGTTTCGTTAAAATGATTCATATAAATAATGGCGCCTAAATGAGAGATTAAAAGTGATATAAATTTGAAGTCAAATATACAAGTGGTATATTTTACTCCATCGCAAAAATTTACATACCTTCCAAAGGAAAAGGTGTGGAACGCTTTACTGCTGAATCGTTCATAGTATTTTCATCGTCTTCTTCAGATACAGTTTCAAACGACGCGTTGAATTTAGTTGCGGGTTCTTTAGCGAGGTTATCAAAATGTTTACATTCAGAAAGTTTTCGTTTTTCTCCTCGATTAGTTTCACTGTAACAATATAAATGTAAAGCATTTGTAAACATATTTCACCTATGCAATACGATTGCGATCTTATTGGTTAATTTTAAGAGCCACTCAAACTCCTATTAACAAAATGTGAAAATTCATAATATTAGCTTTGGCGAATATTAATAATATGATTAAATTTTTTGATTTATTGAAAGCAACTGAAAGCCGTTTATCTCGATAACGTTTGACCTGCAAAAATTGTTCAACATATTTTGTATACAGAAACCATGCGTTCCAACTTCATACATTATCTCTGATTCGCAGGGAATGACAAATTCAGCAATGGCGTAAATGGATTACAATTAATATTTTGCTGCCGAAGTGGCTTATTAGGAGCGTTATATCGTTCATTTTCTAAGTTTGTGCAAACAGTGGACAAAAAACATCTAGTGGTAACTCATTTCACAACCACAGTTAGAAAGCCTTTGACAACGGTAACCAATTATTGTCATGGTGCTTCTAACACTAATTGACTACTTCCATTTGACAAATTTTAATATTTCCCAATATAACATATTTTAATATTATTTCTATAATTTTGACTGAGAAGGAAACCATTTGGTCTGGGGTACCCTTATCAGTTAATATGAATCAAGGTACGGTCAAATTTTAAATAATAATGACGATTTACTGAATATGTCCCTTAACACACATTTTCTTGAAATACTGCAATGAAAATTTATTGAAATAATATAATTGTGTGTTAAACATGTTTTTTATCCATTTACGGTTCCTATCATCACTCTTTTCTTGCATTATTCCTTAGCATACGTTATTATGAAATGTAGCAATAAATATAATATTCCAAGAATAACCTGCTGTTTTTATTTTCAATTCCACCAAATTTTCTGTAGTTTCGCTTTCCATCCGTAACTGCGTTTCTTTCTAGAAACTGTGATTCTCGTACCAAATTTCTTCCTTTGTTTTTTCTTGTATCGTAAAACAATAATCTTGCTTTTTGACGATAAGCTTCAATCTTTTCAGCACTGTAACCCTTATCTGAAAGCCATAATACGATTTGTTGTCGAATGTACCAGTGGTATTGTCGATGCAACACTTTCTTTGCCTTGGTGTGAACGAATTTTTTGGTTCGCTTTAATTTTGAATCAGAGTAGTATTTTTCCAGTAACTTTTTCCATGTGCGATGTTTAGTTAGATCAATAGGATCTCTTGCAAATTTCCTTAACAGGAACTCGATTTCTTCGTCTCGTCTAACATAAATTATAAAATATTATTTAGGTACGCACCTAATACGTTAGCCTCATTTCAAAAATTTAGAAAGAAAATGATTCAAAATATTATTTAACAGACGGTATAAAAATAAAAATATACTACTATAGAAATCTCAAATGTGCCTAAATAGTCTGTAGGCAAAACACAAAAGATATAGTAAACGGACACCATCAATTAGGCATTCCCTTCCTTGATCTTCTCATGAAACTTCCAGTTAATAAATGAAAAATATACAATTAAAATAATAATTATAAAAACAGTTGAACGAAAATCTATCCTCAACCATTATTCTTTCTTCTGAGTGGCCATTGAAATTAACTAAAGACAAATTAAAAATGTATTTCAAAAATAATTTCCATTTTAATTAAAACGCTAAGGTGTATTTGTAAGGTAAGGTAAGTTACAGAGTGAGATTTATTTATGTTAATCAGAAAATTGAAAGTCAATATTTTCATGATACTAATGCTTATGGAGAGCACTTTAACTGAAATTGAACCTGCTTTTCAATTTTTGGTAACGCGTTGTATAATTTAAATTAAGATTATGGAAAGTTTTATTAAAAGCCATATATCTTACATATTCTCAGCTTCATTAACGCAATCTGCTGGAGTAGATTTTTCAGCACCTGTAACAAAATATCCATTGTTATTATTACAATACTTTTTTAAAAAAGCTTTTGCAGAAGCGTTAGTGGCTGTGCACAGAATGTGTGCACAATTTAGATGGAGTTAGAATCCAGGAGTATCCAGATGTGTTATGTATGTTCATTCTGGAGGAAGGTTCAGCGACAGGTGCGGATGTAGTATTTTGTAATGGGGAGTGGGAGAATAGCCCTAAAAACGTCAAAATTAAGCGGTCTCAAATTTGTTCGGGCAACCCATTATTCCGAAACCTGGGGAGGTTCAAGGTCATACCAGTAAACCATGTCCAGCAAATTCTTATGCAACCGAAAATTATGTGTCTGAATCAGTCCATATTTTGTGTTCAAATCAAATGTCATTGTGGAATCTAATTCTACTAGGTAATTAAGTGATTCAATCCTAATTCATTAATCCGTTCATCCGTTCTATGCAAAAGGCTTATCTCAAGTCCGTATCAAGAACACGAAAAATTACAAACAAAAAAATTAAATCATATAGAATCAACCTGACACTTCAAGGGAAAGATTAAATAAATATTAAATTGTGATTTTGAATGATCGATCTAACTAAGTATGGTCAACATTACATTGTTTAAATTGGTTCATGTGTAGGATACCATGGTATTTTCTGCCAGTCGAAAATTTTTATTTTGGCAACAAACCAATACTGAATGAAATCAGAATTTATTTGTCGGGAAAAGATTTAGCTTCATCGGGCTTAAGATATGTTTTTTGTCGACAGAAGGTAGTGGTATAAATACCATGGTTTAAATTCCGTATACTTAGTAATCTTCCTTTCGGGACGCTATTCAATTCCCCATTAGCTTTCATGTGCGCTTCTAAAAAACGGAAAGTTATAATTAAAGATCGGGCACCTAATAAATCATGGCTAGTTACATTACCGCCACACTGGGTACAATTACGTGTAAAAAGGTAGTGAGTGATGTTAGATTGTCTATTACATATGATTATTGTAAAAGTGTGCCCCTTTTTGTGTTTATTTTCGTTGCTCGTTGGCTTGAAAAATGTCCTATGTATGCACACCACCAACAGCATTAAAAGCAGTAATGTGTCGTGTCATTATGCCTTCATTTTGCACATGTTCGAAAATGTTGAATTTGATAATTGAAAATTTGAATGCAATGTTTACCCTACAAATGATTTTGAGCATGTAAATGAAATTGAATTGATCTAAATGGTTAGTTCAAATATTTATAAAAAATATTGTAACAAAGTAAGGAACACAAATTAATCAAAATTACCTTTCAACCAGGTCTTCAGATGTTCGTCCGGTCTGTTTTTTGACATATTAATGGTTCAGATTAAAGAAGCGCATCAAACTGTACATAAAAGTAATTCACGATAATTAAATTAGTAACTTCGTTCATATCACATTCTACCACCCATAGCAAATGGTTGTCACAAATCTCAAAAACTGTCCTAATGAGGGAAGTATTTTTTTGTTAAACACTAAACAGTTTATTAGGTATATTGCAAGAGCTATGGAAAACTATGTTGTTTTGAATTTTCAGTGTTGGCTATTTATTTAAAATCAAATTTTGATAAAATGTCCGTGTTGCTGATTTTTAAAAACATTCTTCCATATTATAATTTCAATTGTCAATGTGATATATGGCATAATATGTGCTGTAGGCGTCAAGCAATGTACAAGTTTACTGTAAAAAATGAATGTAATATTACCTAGTAATTGCACTTCACTCTCAGTCAAGTATGCCGATCATTATGAAGCAGAACTAAGCGAACTACAAAGACAGCAAGCACTAAACCAAACAAATTTAATTTATAAACAGCACACACGACCGAATTGAAAAGCAAATCTAATGCAACAAATGATATAAATAAATTAGCAAAATGTATCTTGAGCAAATCGAAAAGTTAAAATTTACTTTGTTTCATAGCAGCAACAGGAATTAAGGCGCGACCGCCAACTGAGCTATACCTTGGTTCATCAGACAACTGGATGTATTCAATCATTTGGAACAGAGACAACTTTTTTCAGCAGAACAGTTCGGTCTTTCTTGCAATTTCCATTAAATTCCATTTTTTATTGTAAGTTTATGCTACAGTTAACTGCATATGTTTTGGATATCCGAACTTCCATTTTTCTACAAAATCCTCAGCTGTCAACACATTCTCATCGTGCCCCAACGAAGTACGTCTTGTTTCTTAAATGATGGCGTAATAAAAAATAAAGTTTGATGCGCATTAGAAATAACCATTCAAAAAATTATTTAAGTAGCAATAAATAAAGGGATAAATATTTAATAGATATAAATTTACAATTCAAAACATATGTAATAAAGTAACGTAAGATGCACAATTAACTGCAATAAATTATATTTGTTTCCTGTTGCCAACTGAATTTTTAACTGATTTGCCTGCGATAACAGGCAACAGGCCTTTGATAACTGCGCTGACAAACGCAATAGATTAAATCGTTTTAGAGATATAGTTAACACTGGTCAGACGGACGGACTGTCAGACAGTTACTATAAATAAGTTTGCCCTACTAAACATTGGATGTCACCTATCGACAACTTTTTCAATGGCGTAACACCGAACTCGGGGGCCCGTACGCAGCTTTCAATTGGGGGCCAATATCTGTGGGTTGTGA
>JABASD010004503.1:0-15306 GCA_019776165.1 Pogonognathellus flavescens
CCACCGCGGATTGAGTTTGGGAAGAGATTTTCGGATTTGTCCGGAAGAGAATTTTTTTGGGTGGCAGATTATAGATGCCTGCTTATGGTACACATGACATACTCAGAATATGTATTAGCGATGCAAAAGGACTATCTTCTGATTTACTAGTTTCTGATAATACCTGCATTTGATTCTTCTACTTTGAAGGAGAAAAAATATTCCTAACCTCGACGAAAGACTACATAGAAAACTATTTCTTCCTCTCATCCCCCAAGAATAAAAAATTTCTGCTTTCCTATATAGGAGGTGTCGATCATAAGACCATTGCATTTGTAACTATAAGAAGTATAGCTGTCGAGTTGTTGCATAAAATGTATTTACACTTGTTCGGTTAGAAGTACGGAAGTCACAATGTTGTCGTTTTACAAGGCATTTTCTTAATTACATACTAACTAAATGTTTTTGATCTAATGTGTTACAGCAGTACCTACTATTTTATTCTCACTAAAAGAGCAATCAAAGTGACAAATTCCTTGTCATTTTGTAGTGAGTGTCAAGCAAAAATAAGTAACACGACAATTTTAAGCAAATAATGTATAAATATAACCAAACTATCAAAGGGGTGTTGAGCTTTTGACCTAAATCTCGTCATGTTGACACATCTTACTTACTTAGATGTGATACTACAAAACAGCTAATATCAAACACAAAAAATGTGCAGGTCAAGATGAGATTCGCCTTTACTAGTATTGAGAGACATAAAATGAATGAGTGTAATCTTAATCCACAAGCGATACATACGGATGCGGTGTATACAAAAGTGCACATTCATATGTGATGTTAACAAGGAAGTCACTGCAGAGTTCATTTTAATCTAATGACATCTTAAAGTATATTTATGAAAAAACTTCAAACTGTACATACGAAGACGAACTAAAGATTAAGTGTGTAGTATAAAACTCACGTCAACTTCCTTATGCTGCCACAAATAAACAGTTTAGCCTTAAAAGGTATATTCAAAAGTAGAGTACTTTTCACTAACTTGTTAAATGTTGAAGAAATAGTGCGTGTAAGATTCTGACAGATTTGAGTAAAAGAATTGCAAAGTCAATGTAATTGAAAAAATTATAATAAAACAATTTTAAAAGCAAGGTTAACAAGAAAGTTAGAAAGATGCATTTTACACACGTGTTTGTATATTTTTCTGTAACATTAATTCTTCCTTATAACATCGTCGAAGCTACCAGCATTAGTACCACAGTCTCAAGTTCACCAGTGCAGCACAGACGCCTCAATTTACAGGTGAAATGTGGTTTCAGTAATGACAACAGATATATTTTTATTACGCATACATATTCTAGTCTAATAATACTATGCATTAATAATTATTTTGTTTTTCTATCTGTAATACGCTATATATACTATCTCCATTTTTTGGTTAAATAATATTGCATAAGCTGTATACTCTTCCTTCAATCATAACAATAATTATTATATTTCAGTCTATACTGGGTATCAACGCCAACTCCATGGATCATCAGACAAGAAAGGATATGGTAAGTAAAAGCATTACCATTACCAAACAGGGTTGGCTTTATGCCACCAAAAGTAAGTTTTTACCACCACCCTGTCATTAACCCTGTTATCACAGGCTTTTTCCCTTCGGAAACTGGCAAGAACTGACAGAAACTTGACAAAAACCCGGAAAACATCATTCAAACAAAACCATAGGTTTTATTTAGTAAGCCTGAACATTGATTTTTGGAATGTACAAATGGCTCGGTCTCAATTAATTGTTTATCGGTATATACGATGTAAAAATTAATACGTTAAGAGTGAGAGGGACAATTTTCCACAATTTATGAAATGTGCCGACCAGGGTCCTACATTCTGCCCGTACACGCGTACTATGCACGGAGGAGATATTGGGGTCGGAGGAGATATTGCCACCGCGAAGCGGCGGTATATCTCTGGCGGGCCCAAAATAGGGAAAAGGAGGAAATAAGGGGAAGGAGAGAGGAAGGAGGAGGAGGAGATAGGAGATTTATCACATAATGCAAACGAGGAGAGAGCCCGAAGGACTTCCTCCTCGGGTTAGGTCGGAGGAGCTCTTTGACTAGTGCGGAGGAGATATTTTTTTGATGGCAGAATGTAGGACCCTGGCTGCCGACCTATTTGATGATATTTTATCTCTGAAACGAAAAGTCGAATTGAAAATTTGATAACGACGATTTGAAGCTCATAATGTCAAAAAATGAAAGAGTAACTTATGATAGAGCATAAAATGAGCTTTAAATCGTCGTTTGAAAATTTTCAATTCGACTTTCCACTCCAGAGAAACCATAAAAAAACTCATAAAGCCACGTGCTCGCTTCCGGTCATTCTTAATATTAGATCTGTGTAAAATTAATTTTGAGGAATATCCACACATTCACTGCTAACTAACTCAGCAATATGCGTATTTTGAGATTCAATGTTTAGTGAGGATTAATCACTTATTTTACTTTATAATTTTTGATGTATCAACACAAGTGATTACTTTTAAAAGTAGTTTAATGAATACTTACCAGAACTATATGGGACATGACACATTTCAAAGTGTTGTTTCATTAGCTCGGCGCGATTGCACACGGCCAATTGGCATATCATGCATTGTCGTAGTCCTGGTGTTCCATCGTCTTGAATTTCGGTTTCTTCTAAGTAATATCTATCAACAGCTACACTATTTACCGGAATCACGCCAAATTCCTCTACCTCTTCCATCGTGGCTCAAGGGTGGCAACCCTCGCTAACTATAATAACAAGATTAATTAGATTCGCAGAGTTAATTAAATAATTCTTATACCGGTTGAAAAATAAATTGGACTGTCGGATGACAAACAACCACGATGTACTTGCTGCCGCTTTTGTTAAAAAGCGCGCGGTGTAAATAACAAGGATGCCCATGCAATACTCAAACAGGCGTCCGTTTAGAGGTGTATGTGAGGGTTTATGTCAGTTTCAGTTTAGAGGTGTATGGAAGGATTTATGTCAGTTTCAGTAATAATTATGGTAACATCATGGGTGATCAATCTAATCTAACCGTGACACTTTTTAATATAAAAATGTAATGAATGTTGGATTATTGCAATGTGTCCCGGTCCCGGATTTCTGAATCTATACTTATATAATATATACTTAGCAAGCTTAGCTTTGTGAGACAATTCCTTCCTAATTTCTCATAATTTGTTGTTCAACTCTTTGATTTCCTGAAAATTCATGGTGCTTACCTAAACACAAAAGAGTAATATGGGCCTATGTTATAATTAGTAAGTTAAAAACTAACTTACAATGCAACACAAAAAATTGGACTGCAAACTAACCTTGCACTTTCATTCTACGTTTTTTCCTTTGTACCATTGTAGTTAAATTTAACTAGGCATCCAAGAAGTTTTCATTTCACTTCATTCAAATTTGTTATATTGACGTATATTATGATGATTGCTGATTGCAGAGGATTTTAAGTCTCTTTGAAAATGAAATCAACCGAATCTTCAACTGCTTTATCAGACTGAGTTGTCCCAAGCAGAGAGACACCCAGGCAATTGCGGATTGCGAAGAGTTAAAAGATTGGCCTTTGTATCATCAAGTAATGAGGATGACAGGTATAAAGAAGTACCCTTATCAAAATTATGCCCCTTGGTCGGTGTACAATCAAAACACAGCTTCAAATTCAAGAACAGTCCCATTAAGATCTAGGAGGTCAAGACTGACTCAAAACGTTCAAAACAACGAGGACTGATTGTAAATTCAAACACTTCAAAAACGTAGTTTCCGCTACTTTATTATATAATTTAAATTAGGCATGTACTTATTAAATTTTTAATGCTCATTTTTAATTTCAGTCTTTATTCAATAGAATGTAGATAACATTCCGTTAAATTACATTATATTTAAATTTCTTACCAAAAACAAATGTTTAATAAATACACAGCAAGATGTATTCATTGATTTAGTGTATAGCTAATACCACATAATTCATATAGTGGTTGTAAATTAAGTACATGCGATAACTTAATTATGTATTACGTGAAAAAATTGCTACTCTATTCAGGTTTTCACTTTATATGTACACCATTTTTAGTAGTAATTAAATTTAGGTATTTAGAGTCTTATGTATGCGTTAGTATGTGCGGGCATTTAATGAATTATTTTCATGTATATGCAAATTGATAAATAACATATCTAAATTATACTGTGTGGGCTAAATTTAAATCTATACTCCTATTAATGATGAATTAAGAGAAATAAAAGTGGCATATCTACATTCTATGCTCTGCAAACAACGTCTCAATTTTTTAATCGGTAGTCTCAGTCACAAAACAATCAAAGGGCCATCTCTAATCCGTGCTCCTTAATATACTGTCACCCACCATAATAATATTACCCATCTTTTCGTTTTTAACTCATCTAAGGGCTAACATGGTAATTTAAAGCTGGATTCCTCGTTGAAGGTGATTCGAAGATTTGCGTAATTGACAGTTTATTTGTTTTATGAGTAAAAATATTTCTAAAGGCAGATTCATTTTAGTCACTGTCTATTAAATAGCAGCAATTTATTTTCTCAAATGTAGAAATGTACATAACATAAATAATTTACGACATTTTTCTTATGCATATTTCACACACTATCTAATTCTAATACTATTACTAATTTTCATTCTATAACAAATAACAATATTAACACGTCATGTAAATGGATTCCCTATTATGCTAGCTATTGTATTTTATGGCAACTTTAAAATTTATGAAGACATGTGTCTCTCGACCTTGATACGAATGACCCATACAATATAAAAGCTGTTAGCGTCGAACTATTTCATCAACCTCAGCTACATTACAATGAGAATCAGTATTTACATTTTCCATTATTGCAACTTATTTAATAGTCTTTGTAACGAAACCAAAATCCATCTAAATCAAAATCGGCAACTAATTGGTCCGGTTGCACCTCTGGTTAAACGTGCAATAAAAGATGTTTAATTTATATAATCACATCTGGTACCTACATCAAATAATTGTAATGGTATTCTCATGCTGCTAATTGGTGATACAATATTTTCCTGTAAGTCTCATGCTAAATGACTCAATCGAAATGAATCTTTTGTTAATAAAAACAACGCTATCCTTTATACAGTATATACCTCACATATAGATCACATTTATTATAGAATGTACGAATTCATATAGGCATTTTGCAACTTCCCAATAAATATTGCAATAAAAAGGTAATACAAAAGCCGTTATTGGTTATCCAAGATACAACAAAGGTGTTTTTCAATTTGCATGACGCTTGAACATTATGAAACAGCACGATACAATAAAATGTATTTGAACTTGAAATGTTATTTCCACAGAAATTTGTCAAACATTATTGATATTGCTTAAATTGCTTTAAAATCATTTTGTTAACATGTTTGTTCTGAAAAACCACATCCAGCGGCATTTAGTTGTGGTCTGAGGAATTATATAAATACCTAAGTTAAATGTTGATTTTACCAGATCCAGGCTATAGAGTCATTTGGTGGTGGCTTGAGGCATATTTTTCTAAAGCCGTCAATTGTTGGTGTTTGTAGCATAGCCAGTTTTCACAAGTAATTGTAATTTCGTTTCCAACTCGTAACGAGTGTAAGACGATCACAATGAGGTAAAATGGGAAGGGAATAATACCCTGAAAAAAATTATATGATAATCATCATGGTATTATGTTAAAATAAAACAAAGCATTTTCAGAGCAAAGTACATGCTATGTTTAAGTATCTGTGCACATTTTTTTCAGATTTCTATGCACTTTCGTCTTGCTGGGCACATTGATGTGCCTCAGTATGGCCGAAGTTGATGAAGAATATTTGGAAATCGTTTCAAAGGCTATTCAGGTTTCCACTGAACTAATATTTTCCCCATAGAACAAAGATAATACACTCCTTTTAACTTTCCAAAGACAAAATTGTCCGAAAAATATCTATACCTAGTGTATATATGATTCATTTTCGAAATTTTTCAAATTGTTTGTTTCATTAGACCGCAACAGACGAATATGACAAGGCCCTGCACAATGCAACTGTAAACGGAAGTCAATCTCGCAAGAGACGCGGAACGAAGAATACACCTGAGACTGAGGAAATTGGAAGAATGGCTGCTATACAAATGGACGCTTTTGAGATCCTCACAAAAAAGTACCTAAAATACCTCTCTTTGAAATCAACCATTAAAAATGTTTAAAAATGTAAATTTTCATATGAGAATTAATTTTATTTGTATGAAAGGCACAATTTGGATAGAAATACGGCTCTTCGCCAAATTCGTCAGGCTACGCCTGCAGCGTGTGCACAGCCATCGTTCACCTGCCAACCCAACTCAAAATATCGAACCCAAGACGGAACATGCAATAATTTGAATAATCCTCGATGGGGAGCAGCCCCTTCAGCTTTTAGACGTGTGGTCCCCCCTGCTTACAATGACGGATCCGACGAACCCCGTGGAGGTCGAACCAGTCGTCTCACCAGTCCTCGTATCATCAGCACGACCTTACACCCTGATTCCAATACTCCAAATCCAACCGTTACAAACATGGTTCCTCAGTATGGACAATTTCTTGACCACGATATCACTTTGACTCCAGAAGGAAGTAAGTTAGATCATTCGTTGTTCTTTACTCTCCTTATCCAGGATTCACCATGCTATTTTTCTCAAAATTCAGAGAGGCTTGCCGAAATAATTAAATGAAACCTTCCATTTTAATGTTTCCTTTTTATTTATCCATGTGGAAAATTAACAAACATAATCCTAATCATTATTTTGCCGTGTTATAGATTTGCAATGCTGCAGTGGACAGACATCAAGAGACTGCTTGCCAATTACTATTCCGAACAACGATAACTTCTTTGCCAGCTTCCGCCAAACTTGCATGGATTTTACTCGATCTACACCGTGGTGTTTTGCAAGTACGTACTGTGTACTGTATCAGATGAATTTCGTTAAATGATTATCTAATGAAAGTAATGCTAATTGTACAACGTACACTGAACTCTGCTTAAGATTGCAGATTTGCAGCAGGCTATTTATTATTTACAATATTATAAAAACATGGTTTGAAAACACATTTTGCTTTGTTTCCTATCAAACAGCCAGCAGTGGAGTGAGAGAACAAATCAATATGAACACAGCTCCCATCGATGGGTCTCAGATATACGGATCCAACTTGGAGAGAACTAGAAATCTGCGTTCATTTACTGGAGGTGTGTAAATAGAAACCTTTATGTTTGTGAGATGCAAAATTATACTTCTTCTATGCAAATCAGCATTTCAAATTTTATTTGGGGTAGTATATGGTAATATAAAAATGGAAATAATTTATAGGACGCTTAAAGACCAACACTCAAATCAATGGATTTCTTCCAACCGGAAATAATGTCAATGCTCAAGTTCAAGGTACCTTTATTGCTGGAGATGACAGAATTAATGAAATGCCTGCATTGGCAGTGATGCACAATCGTAAGTTATCGTTTACAGCAAATTATAATACATTTATCAATTATCATGCATTATCATTTCATACTATCACGTTATTTCAATTTACGTCTCAAGTCTTTAAGTCTTGTGTATTACATATACACGAACTGTGAAAGTCTTTTACTGCAACTCATGTTATCTGTGTACATCTCAATTTTCTCAATTATTATTCATTTTACAGTTTTCCTTATGGAACACAACAGAATTGCTGATGAAATTCGAAGGCTCACGGGCTGGAATGATGAGCAAATTTTCCAAGAAGCCAGGTAACAATCCTAACTAAAATAGACTGATTTTGAGTACAATAAAATTACTGATGAAGTTAATTCGATTTGGATGTTGAATGTAGACGAATTGTAGGAGCTGAGTTGCAGCAAATCACTTACAATGAATACCTACCACTTATCCTCGGAAATGATGCCATGCAAAGAAACAGTCTTTCTCTGGGAACTTCTTATTCTACCTATAATCCAAGTCAGGATCCCTCCATTTTCAACAGTTTTGCTACTGCTGCTTATCGATTCGGTCATACTTTGATTAACGGTTTGGTCCGTCTTATTTCAAACTCAAACGCCGTTGTTGGAAGCTACAATATTCGGGATCATTACTTCCAATCTACCATGGTAAGCATTGCACACTAAAGTTGAATTGGAATTAGAGCACTCTCTTCGATGACACTCTAATCAAAGCTGACAATCTTAAACTCTGAACTACTGAAAGCATGATTAATGATTAAATCTACATTAATAATATGATTTCATTGTGTATGAAATCTTGAGTGCGTACTAGTAAATACATTCTCCTAAAATACGCAACAAGATTCTTGGCAATCTTTTATAATCGGTAGTGTTACCCCACGTTCCTCTTTATATCAGTAATTATTAATTATGGTTGTAATACTAGAAGTAGAAGGGTAGGATAACTTATGTTACATTTTACAATTAGTTCGCTGAACTGATAGATCAACTATACAAGTATCATTGATATTTTCAGATAACACAGAGTAATAGTCAAGGGTATGATTGGATTCTTAGAGGGTTGATGAGACAAAATTCTCAAGAATTCGACCCATTTGTCACCGCAGACGTTACCAATTTCTTATTCAAACCACAGAACGCTAATTTTGGTTCCGATTTGGTAGCTAGAAATATTCAGGTAATTTTATACGCAATGATTATGACTACACAGGCAGACTACATTTTTTAATAAAATGAAATTAATTATTGCTGATTGATGAACAGCGCGGTCGAGACCACGGATTGCCGTCTTATAACACTTTCAGATCCGCTTGCGGTCTCCCTACCATTACCAGTTGGAATTCCAGACCATCCGATATTCGTGCAGATGCTTTCACAAGAGCTCCTTCCGTTTACGCCACTCCTAATGACATTGACTTATTCAGTGGTGGATTAATGGAAAATATTGTTCCAGGAGGACTTTCTGGACCTACTTTCAACTGTTTGAAGGTTGAAAAATACCCACATGATGCCAAGATTCAATTAATACAAAACTCCTTCTTATAGTTTCGATGAAATGCAACATTTAACATTGAAATTTTTCGTTGTTCAACAGGCTCTACAGTTTGCTAGATTGAAGTTCGGTGATCGATTCTTCTTTACTCATGGAAATCAGGCAGGTACTTTCACCTTTAACGCACTTCAAGAACTTCGAAGACGAACCCTTGGTGACATCATTTGTCAAAACAGTCAACAACCATCAACAACTAGAAACGTGTTCCTTGTACCATCTTCAAGGTACTTTAAATTAATAATGCTACCCATGATTTTATGGTGATAATCGAAATGTTTCTAATTTGATTTGTAAATGTAATTAATTGCAGTAACCCAGAGATCAGCTGCAGTGATTCTAGTCGCATTTTGGATATCCGGGTCCTAATCTTTTAGTCAACTAAAAATGCATTTGAAATTGTTGTTTATTCTTACTCCTTACTTCTGTACTTCTGTGAAAGTTCTAAATATAATATCTCTATTATTATAATTCTTTGCTATAATTATTATTATAATTAATTCTAATTGTCACGATTATTCTTTTAAAGCAATGATTTCTATTTCTACCTTTCTGTGTGCTGAGATGTATAATATGATGCAAACAATTAAAAACAGTGGCATATAGCGAAACACACTTGTTTATTGCACTCACAAAATTATGACATAAATCCAATATTAAAGTAAATCATAAAGTGGCGATTGATTAGCCATTAGATAAACGATTTAGGAAATAACAATTAGTATAAAGTTCAGTCAGGTACCGACGTTATCAATTTTTAAAGTTGGTTGGACGGAAAGTCTATTGTGAGAATTGTTGAATTCAGTTGCTTGTTTATAGAGGTTCATGGCTCCAAATATATGGGACCATTGGCGGCCCTTCGTCTTCCCACGGCCACGGAAAATCCCTAAGTATAGTATAAAATCCATAATTAACGATCACAATTATTTATAATACATTAACTGATATGTAGAATGTATGAACCACATTGCATTTGTATAATTTGGGATATACTTGATGGGAAAATTAGGTACTTACAATTCGCATATGTTACAGCCAAAATAAATAGCCATTCCAGCGAAGAACACCTGAAAGGCAGCCTCTACAAACTCCAGCCAGATATTTTCTCTCAGCTTCTCGTGAAGATATTTCTCCAGCGCGACGTTCCTAAAGTATCCGGGGTAGTAGGTACGGGACAATTTCATTGTGTCCATGGCGGAGGCATAACTTTCCATGCGGATTCGAGTCAGAGCAAGCTGAAATTGCATATAGCGGTGTGCCGGATCAAGATCTTCCACGTCGTGAAACTGCTCGATTATCTTCATCCCCAATTTTCTGTGTCGTCGGAATTCCGATCTTAAAAGTGTGAAACCCCAGATATATTTTGTCCGGTTATCAGTCAACCCACCATTATCTTGCCATATCTGTTTAAATTCCTTGTTGGCTTTTATGAAATGGTCCGGGGAAATTCTTTTGAGTCGCAGGATCTTCTCGAAGAAAGTATTATCCATTTTCACAGTTTTTCCGAAAACAAGCAACAGCGAACAACCAACAATCAATCAATCAATCTGACAGTCAGAATCGTACTGAACGGACAGGCTCTGGCAAAATTCTCTCTAGAACAAATAGAAATGCAGCTACGTTTGCGCTATGACCTGTTGTGGACTCCACGCTGTGTGTGAGGCTCCGTTGTGTGCAGTTCGATCACCCGTGGATGTCCGCAAGTTCGGCTTCGCTCTGGCTTGGCCGTAGCTCAGTCAACTGAAAGCCAAGAGGTATTTCTTCACCAACAGTCCAATCATCTGATATCTGCAGACGGCGCGAGCGGGCAAGGCGGGCATTGACTTTTAGTGGATTTTGGCTTTTGTTTACTGTGAGTTGAGTTTAATGCACTTTAACAATCAGCATTATTCAACATCTAATTTATTTTGAATTTCACAACTGAGGTTTGCGTAGTACATGTTGGATTTGTGAGAAGTCAAGGAGGAGGGTACTCAATTGACTAAGGTTAAAGCGGGTTAGTGAAAAATGCATTTTTTATCTTTAATCATTAATAGTCAATAATATTTATTTGCTGACGCTGACAGCGGTTATGGAATTTTTTGAACGTATTTCATAGTTTCATTTGTCATAGATTCGGAGCATTGGAATTTGGAATGTAGAATGAATGAGGCATTTGAAGTATAGATCTTTTTATTGTTTATTTTGTACAGGGAATTGGAAATTTGTTAGATGGAATGCGATTTGAAAACAATTACTGATGGGGTTTCTGGTAAGTTGGAAGTAAACGTCAACCTGATATTCGAATAAAGTTTTGGCATAACTGTGACATAGTCAAACCGGGGTATTGCGAACTGACGGGTGAAGTAAGATTGGAACTTTTCAAGGAAATATCCGGGAGAATCAAAGAATGCAAATTCATTTCGCTTGTATGTGGTTGAGTATTGTATATTATTAAATGTATAATATTGTATACAGACATCCATAAGAGTAGTACGAGGAGCAAAATGTTCTCAGTTTACACACGAAATGAACGGGAAGTAGTAGGAACTTCTGATGGACTTACTAAATTTATATGTTGAAAGTAGAGAACAATCAACTCAGCTCAATCCTGCACCGTCATTCTTTCAATTCGACACAATAAAATAACGTAAGAAAATGAGAATATGAGCGTTACAGTTAACAAATTATTTTTCTAATAAACGTGACAATTCTTTCTAATTTCAGTCAAAGTGGAAAAATTATTGGTTATAAGGTTCTAAATAAACGACAATTATGGTGAGTGTTCTGTTGATCTTGTTTGTTCAGAGCTAATACTATATTTGACCCATTTAATTATTTATTTGAGTAAAAGTAATGTTGGAATTATGAAGTCGAACCAATTTTTGTTTACACTGAGAGTGCACTTGGTGTTGTTGTTGTTTAGAATGCTTTCAAATTATTTTGAGCGTGTTAAAAATTACTATACTTATTACTTTTTATCCCAGTCAGTGCTTAAGTTCTAGCAAAATAATTTTATTACGTTGATATTAAATGATCTAACTATTTTTCTTTTCCGTTAGTTCGGTTTTGGCATCTTCAATGGTCCTCCTCGCCCATTCAATGTGAGTTATAGATGTTACTCTGTTTCTATGCTGCCTGGAAACGAGAGACAAGATGTGGAAAACGGAGGAAAAAGTATGTAATTTTATTTTTAACGTAATGTAACCGTTCTTGCATGTCAATGATGCAACTAAAAGATATGTAGTGTAAAGCATTTTAATTATATTTAGTAAGATAATTATATTATTCTATGATTGCAGTAATATTACCTCCTTCTGCTCTGGAACATTTAACAAGGCTCAATGTAGTTTACCCAATGTTATTTAAATTAACTAATCCAAAGACTGAAAGATCAACGCATTGTGGTGTTTTGGAATTTGTCGCAGATGAAGGAAAGTGTTATATCCCCTATTGGGTAAGTACATTCAATCGTTTAAAATAAAAACGAAGATGGAAAAAATCTAATTAAAATATTATTAATAGATTGCGTTTGATTAGCCCGATTGATACTGTATAATAATATATGCTTTCAGATGATGAGGAATTTGATGTGTGAAGAAGGTACAGTCATTAGAATAGACAGTGCTACACTTCCAGTTGCGAGTTTTTCTAAATTCGAACCTCAATCAGTTGAATTTTTGGACATCACTAATCCGAAAGCAATGTTGGAAAATGCCTTGAGAAGTTTCGCCTGTTTAACTACCGGAGATGTCATTGCCATTCGTTACAACGATAAACTTTACGAGCTACGAGTCTTGGAAACTAAGCCTGGACAAGCAGTCAGCATTATAGAATGTGATATGGATGTACAAAATGAGTTTCATAGTTTGACTAAGTCTTTATTGTAATACTTTATAGACAAGTTGTTTATTTCTTGTATTCTACAATTATTATTTCATTTCAGGTTGATTTTGCCCCTCCCATTGATTATGTCGACCCGGCACCTCGACCACCAGTTCAAGAAGAAAGTTCTCCGGAGATAGAGTCTCCAATGGACATACACAACTTCATACCATTTGGAGGAAGTGGAAATCGGTAACTTGATCGAATGCAGTTAAATATATCCATTTTAAAAAATCATTAAGAACACAATGAATTTCAATATTTTTGTATTCAATTCTTTTATGTAACAAGATTGGATGGCAAAACTGCTGGATGTGCTGCTTCTGCTGAAAATGGAATAGTGAACTATCGTCGTGGGGTTCCTGACTTTGAATTTGAAATAGGAACTCTTGTGTTTATGAGAAACAGTCGACCTAACAGTAGCCAAAACGACGGCAAGAATTCCGACAAAGGTTTCACAGCTTTCACTGGAAGGGGAATAACTCTGAAAAGTAAACCAGCGGATTGACTTGTAAATTTACACTATTGTATGATTGTATAAGTGGGCACTGAGGATACAGTTTGGGACGCCTTACTATTCTCATAATGTACTATCAATTAATTCGATTACTTTGTAATTACTAAATTGTAGAGTGTTTTTGTACAGATAATAAAACTACTTTTTTAGTTGCACGAAATAAATCATGTGTTAGGAAGATGACAATAATTATGAACATCTTTCAGTTCAAGAAAATTGACAATTCATTTATCATCTGACACAATCTTCATAAATCCGGACATTTCAAAAAATTAAACCACCAGAGAAACCAGATTCACACTTTTACTCACAATTATTGTCCCAATTACAGTCAGGTCAGAGAATTCCCCTCAGAAGCCCTGCACAATGGTTTTACTTACATCTCCGGTCCGGAAATAATGTTAAATAAAATGTAAGTTTTTCGGCACTTAGAGGCTTGCCAGTGCACCCTTTGTCTGCCGCGGAGAACCAGAAAATGAGATCTAGGCGGATGAATACCGTGGAAAGTGTAGATGGCAAATGCAGCGGTTTAATCTTCCGTTTGGTGCCTGCCCTTCTTCTGCCATGAGACGTGAGACTTTTTTAAATGAAGAGAGATTTGCAGAGACAGAAGAAGTATGTGGAAGCGATGTTGGGAGTACAACATCCAGACTATAAAAGACGCAAGAAATTTGAAACAGGTAGGTGATCGCAACTCTACAATTTCACTCAAATTGCAATTGCAATTCTGCGAGTGTGTGCAGTTCCAACCTTCTTCACCCATCCTCATTAGTATCCCTAGTTTCATCTCCCTTTAATAATAATATGTCCGTCTTTAAATAGACAGTCGTCACTAATCCATTTAATATTAGTAGTCTTCATTCATCATAACTCCTGTCACCATTTATCTTATGACATTCTTGTAAATTATGTGGTATTTAATGATAATAATAATATATAACAGTTATTATAGAGTTAATTGCCAAGCTTTTACAAAATTCCGTTATTTATAAACTACATTACTTCAGATGCAGCATAAGAAACGCAATGGAAATATTAATTATTTACAGCGTAACTGACAAAGAGCAAAAGGGTGCTTTATTTTTACATGATGAGATTGTAGTTGAGATTTCTTCGACTTGACATGACGTGGAAAACCTTTACATTGTGGATATTATGTAAGAACTGTATAAGAATGAATGGTTGTTGAAGAATTAGATTTAGGATGATAGAGTGAGACTAGTTTTTATCTCACTGACACACATTCACATACTAAACAAGGCTAGGTGTACGCACCCGGTAATTTTGAGTTGAAAGCACATGATTGCGAACAAAATCTGCATTCAATTCACACCACACCATCATCATCGTACCACAAACACCGGAAAGACTTTCGGGATTACGGCAATTTGATCATCAGTCTCGGTTTCATGTTATTTTGCATTAATTAATTGATATATTGGTAATTGTAAAAGGTGAAAGGAAGTTAGGGCTTAATTGATAATCATGTCTTTTGGAAAGCGCCCGGAATTAAGCGCGCCACCAGAATTTGTAAGTTATTTCAATTAAAATATTTATTAATATGTCATACATAATAAGAACTGAATTTGTACTAGTACGAATTATTAAGTAAAGTTGCAAACTGCAATGATACTTTTAACTGTGATCTCACAATCTTGTGAGAGACTTGACGCTGATGTCTGTCAGTAAAATGAGTGAATGAGTAGAGTTTTTAGTTTTTACAGACAACAGAAATGAGGATTAAATGTTAAGGGCCGGTTAGCGACAGTCGCACTTTTATGAGCTAATCGGTGATTTCTCTGGACTGGAAAGTCGGATTGAAAATCCGATTTCTATCATGGAAGCTAATGAAATGTTCTATCATA